>JAAXOA010000778.1:0-19796 GCA_036561885.1 Salina celebensis
ACATACTTCACAACTCCATTAAAGATTTACAATTGTCTATTGTATGAAAATAATACTAATATTTATGCTTGTTCTGCTTATCAGGCCGTCCATTAGGAACAAAGAAGTGTTGTGTTATCAACATCTATCTGGTCGCAAGCTTGACAGCTTGCTTTTGATCCATATCAATGTGTACTAAACGAAGTCCAAGAGCCAGTGGGAGCGGAAGTAGCTCGACAACAACAATGGATGACAACTACACAGACGACTTGTTGGGCGAGGATCGGTTCAACAAGAAAGATGAACTTGAACAGTTCCAGGATCGCATGAATGAAAAGAAATGTAAGTCAGACTTTCTATCAAAGCTGGTTCTATTCGTTAGAAATTAAACAAGATTTATTTGAAACCTTCATCCATAACAGTATTTTTTTTATTACATGGGCAATGCCAAACAGATGGCTTAATGTTACCAAATTTTACAGCTAGTAATCCCATAAAATGTGGGCTTAGTCATTAAAAAACTTTCCTGTTTGTGCAGTATTCATTTGCGAGTTTCATAAAAAGATGTCTTATTAAATTTTGATTATATTACACTGCTCTGCAATACAATCCATTTTGTAAACGATAGGTCCTATCAATTGCGCTTCTCACTGCTGACAGCTATAGAACAGCACATTTTCCGCAAACAATAACGTTAGAGATCGGTAATTTTACGAGCCACCGAAAAAAAATATGTCGGCCTTGCCAAATGGATTTTCAAAGTGGATATTTTGGAAGGAAAAACAGAGCAAACAACAGTTTTTTTTGTGGAACAATTCTTCGTCATTCTTTTCTAGACAAACACGTAATAGAAGGACGAGCCAAGAATGAAAATCTGTGTCAGTCACAAGAAAAATTTTTTGATCTCACAAAGTCCCACTATTTGTAACAGTCGATTCAACCGCCTACTAGTGGCTTTTCGAACAGTTTGCTCCACAGAAGAGACGGCTTTCGTGGATGGAGTCGCGTGTCAAACTAGATTAGAGATAGATGCCGTGCGCTATTCTATGCAAAAGGTTTTTGCGTGAATGTCTTTTTTACATTACGTCAGCTTAACATTGGAAATTATCGCGATTTAATTTGGCAGGATTTACTTTGTAATGGACCTATTGATATAAAAAATGTTCCTAAATTGCCAACTTAATGATACAATATTACTTTTAAAGCGTGGCCTGTCTGGTTCAGGATGTTATAGTTATAAAACCTGCTGCCAAAAATTTACCATCGCCAATATGAAGGGTAACGTATGCAAATTTTGAACACAAATGAATCATTGTGCTCTAGTTTTATAGAAGGTAAAATATAGTTCAATACTGCGGAAACAATAGAACATGGATTAGCATTTTTAATTACGATAGAATGACGTGTTCCGCGAAAAAAAATAGTGGTGATGTGGAATATTGAGAACATAATAAAATCGTGTGCCAAACTATTTCCTACTTTTCTATGTCTACTTTAATTTAGAAGGTTTTGTAAGTGTTCTTTTGATGCTGCCAGTTTTGCAGGAAATTGCTGTCATTTTCTGAAAGATTCATAGGTGTTGGTGACACGTGTAAAAACATCCTATTGCCAGCTAAGGTTCATATGAAAAGCAGGTGTATTAAAAAATCCAAATGAATAGGCAATTGTTCACAACAACAAAGTAATTTTTTGGCTTTGTCCTTTGATAGTCGAAACTGAGCCGATCGGATTGCAGAGAAATCCATAAAATGCTATTACTTAAGGCGAATTTAATTTAAATTGTTATGCTGACAGGTGACACATTAAGATTTGTTGTCCTTGGTCGGATAAACCGTAAAATTGACAATAAGTTGAGCTAAATTAATGTAGCATAAGGTAAAGAACTTGACACAAGTTTCAATTTTGCATTTGAAGCAGTGTTTGAATAGGTTTATTGTTGGATGGAGAAACTTTGGTATTGACATATGAAATAGATTGAAATGTCTTTATGAGCTCATCTTGGAATCTGAGAAAGAATATGAATTACACAACATTTTCTGCAAAAGCCATTAGTATTAGTGCAGCTTACACAAAAGTGTTGACTTTTATGTTGTTTGTCTTGGATTCAGTTTTTATGGCCTGTATTATGTTATATTCATCTTTCCATATGCAACTTTGCGCAAAATGTAACACAAACTTTGTTAGTAGCCATTCTCTGTAGTAGTTTTCACTACTACATAGTTTTACTTGAATTTTCCCAAAGCTAACAAAGATTTGGATTTCAAAAGTCCACACAAAAGTACAAGGGAATGTTTCCTCATTTAAGATAAACCGGATCCCGAGCGCAGCTCAGTCAACACCAAAAAACCCATGTGTTTTTGTATATATTTTAGTGCAGCAAAACTTCCCATGTTTTGCAACCCAAAAACTGCAACCCTTGACATAACATAGAAAGCATTTTCTAAAACGTAGTCAGTGTAGAAAAATCCCAAGAAAAAAAATGCTGTCTTAAGAAAACAAACATTTATCTTCAAACATTGCTAAATATTTTTCACAGCCATTGAGTAGAATTAATGTTGTACAGTCATACTTTTGATACTGACACCCAAAAACCATTAAAATAAGACTTCCCATTGAAACCAAGCGAAATGAAAAGAACACATTATGCATAATAGATAACAACTCCATTCAAAGAAAGCATAAGAAAATCGCACAAAAACCACACAAGCGGTTATTGACTGCTTCTCTATATCCAATTTTGTAAACTCCCCAAAGAACATGTCAAAATATTACATTAATTTTCAGCTTGGAAAATATATACTTTCCAGTAAATTTTTCTAAAGGAAGCTAATCAATCATTCCAAACTCCGTCTTCATGTTTCATGAACGAAAAAAAAACCATCAAAAATTATATTGTTAGTATTCATCATTCCCCATCTAAATGCGCAATATTTTATGCACTTTTTTCAAAATGACGTGGTTAACACACACGCTAATTAAACATTGCCCAACTGACTATTTTATGCTGCTGAAATAAAAGAATCTTTCGACAAAACAAGTAAGAATAGGGAAGCACTTATTTTCCTCCGCCAATATTCATCCGAGGTGTTTCAAGATTTACGACTTATACTCATCCTGTAAACAACGATCTCTCTCGATAAGCCTATCTTTTCTCGGTTTAAAACCATGCATCACTGCATTCTTCCATTGCTTCCGTACTTGCTCTTTGCCACTAAAGTTCCGGTACATCCCAAATCCAATAATAGCACATAAAACCATTACCAGAATGGTTAACGTAACGAAATATTCCCCTCTGAGACTGTATGCGTTCCAAACAAAGTACAAAACTATCAACCGGGAACTGTCTCATCAGTGTGGAAATGTGTGGATTGCTGGTTGTCATTGTATTCTTTCCTTAAGGCCAAATAAAACCATGCATCACTGCATTCTTCCATTGCTTCCGTACTTGCTCTTTGCCACTAAAGTTCCGGTACATCCCAAATCCAATAATAGCACATAAAACCATATTACCAGAATGGTTAACGTAACGAAAAAATTCCCCTCTGAGACTGTATGCGTTCCAAACAAAGTACAAAAACTATCAACCGGGAACTGTCTCATCAGTGTGGAAATGTGTGGATTGCTGGTTGTCATTGTATTCTTTCCTAAGGCCAATCTTTTATGTTGTCATTTACTAACTAACCTAGAATTCTTAACTCCTTTTCGATATGATTGCAAATGGTATAGAGCTCTTGTCAGATTTGCTAGATGAAGACATAATATTCTTTCACACTGCTTATTTCACGTAACAAGATAGTAGCTATATAAATGTACTATGAATGGAAAAAAACGACATTTTCTAAATTGAATCCACATGCAGAAAAATATATATGTATCTATATAAATAATACAGCCATGCGTTTTTCTGGTTGGTTGTACTCCTCACTTTTTGACTTGATCTTTGCCGTTTTGAATAAGAAAAATGGGTATTTGCGAAATACAAGTCGTTATGCCTGAATAAAACGGAGACAAGATATTAACCGACTGAGATTTTTTTTGGTAAAGGACACACAAAAATAGTTGTACATGATGCAGTTCCTCAAATGCTCACGCATTTTTTTTATAGAAACAACACAGAGTTTTGCAGTAGAGTTTTATATGGAAAATGTTTAGGAAGTGAGTTTCTTTAGAATATTTTTATGGGGAAAACAATAAAAAATGTGGGTGGAGTTTCGACAATATTTTTTTATTGAGTCGTTAGCCGAAATAGAGTTGTGACTAAGTGCAGATCCTGACAAATATTGGGGGATTGCGTTTCAAATTATGTTTGTCAAATCAAATGATTAGTTGGGAAAACCCACACTGCTTACTTATACAAATACGAGGAATCCAACGATTATATTCGATAATCGAAAATTTGTGTAGATTCTTTTAAAAACACATTTTTGGAAATTAATGTGTTTAGTTTGCTATGTTTGAAGTTTTGTCAGGAAATATGACACTGTTTTGAAGTAGGTTTATGTGCCATAGTTCGGTTAAGTGAAAGTTCAAATTGCGCAGATTTTATAAATAATTTTTTCTAACATGCGGGCTGGATTCAAGCGAGCTCCCAAGGAGGAGACCGATCCAGGTTGGTTTCAACTTAAAAATGATTCAATATCAAATCTCAAAGTAAATGATCAGTTTGTATTGGATTTTTATCTTTGAAGTGCCTCACACCTGCCAAATAATCTTGAAAGGCCATCCCAGCAATAATGAAAATTATGCAGTTTTGCATGCAAAAATATGTATGGGGAGTGCTCCCTCGCATTTTAATCTGGCGATTCACTAGAAAAGTAATTCAGACTGGCAACTGGTCTGGTCAGGGATTATTTACAATTCCTCGTAATTGTTTTCCATCATCCACCAGCCTGTTATAAATGAGTTTTATATTCAGTTGTAGAGTGTACTGCAGTATAGACTGTCTTTTAATTGCCTCGATAAGATAATCTCTCATCAAATTTCCAACTTCTCTTTACAAGGCAGCTCTTTTCAATGGAATTCACGCCGGCCTTTTTTT
The DNA here is from genome assembly GCA_036561885.1 of Salina celebensis. NCBI lineage: Eukaryota > Metazoa > Arthropoda > Collembola > Entomobryomorpha > Paronellidae > Salina > Salina celebensis. Next base: position 5,018 of record JAAXOA010000778.1, read on the forward strand.
CGCCAGCGATACCACATAATTGACCACAAACATGCCACTTCTGTAGCCATTTGATAGCCCCAGACATTCCTTCTTCACGCAATCAATATCTTGTCCAAGCCCTCCAACAAAGGCCACACTAAAACTATTACACAACTAACCAAAAATAATGCGGTCATACAAACCCTGGACACTCCATATAATACTTCTCGTCACCTTTAATTGCCAATTTAGGTCATTCCTTAACCCAACCTCACTTACAGGAAGTAGCTCACCTGCGTAAATCCATAAAACCCGAGAAACATCAATACTCTTTCAAATTTTCATATATGTTTTTACCTCAAACCCATTTTTCCGATGCCACCTTTATAGCAAATATTTTTTTCCCATACAATTTTCATACGAGACACGGTCAATGCCAATTTTTTGTAATCCAATCCACATCCAAAAAATCATACACACATGTAAGAATTGCGTAAAGCTGTTGTTTTCCTTGCTATATAACAAACTGCACCCTATTCATACTGCATGTCTACTATAATTATGTATTGTATGGACCTTTCGGTTCGCTGGTGCTTCTCGGATACGTTCACACATAGAGAAACATAAAAATATTTTCCTATATGGATGTATCCCCACATGTACAATATTTTCAATAAGAATCCTTTTTTACATGGATGTATTCCACTTACAATCGGCTCATTTTTCTTAAGCTCTCTTTTTTATACGAAGCATGTCACCCAGATTACATTGTGATTTGTTGTGAATAAAACGTGTGATACACACCGTACATCTGAGACAGCGAAATAAAAAACATCTTAAGAAGATGAAGTACATATTTTAAAATAAAAATCTTCTTTTTATAGAAAAAAAGATTGGAAGATGTGTGTGTGTATAGGTATACACCTGTTGCGTACACAAACTCTGTTTTCCAGTTTATGATTATTTTTTTGCGGTTGACAACTTGTAAAAATGTCAATCAATACTAAATATGGAGGAATGTGTCAATGTGCAATATTAAATTTTGTATTTATACAAAAATCATGTGTGCCTGAAAGAATGCGGGGAAAATAGAACCCAAAGTGATAATCTGGGTTTTTAAATGATATCTTGAGTAAACAAAATATATGACCGCATTCTTTACAGGAATGTTTTTGTATTTTTTAACACTGCCTTAACTGGAATTAAAATTGGTTGTGATTAATGGTGTGATGTTTTGAATGTGATAAAATAAAACAAAAAGTTACTAATTTTGACAATGCACATTATCTGAAGAATACACCTGGCTATTTTGTGTATCAAGTCAATCAAGTGGTTATCAGATAAACAATCTTTGTATGGAAAAATTGCTGTGAATTAACTTTAAACCTGGGACTTCTTCTAGTGCATCAAGTTTAGTGTGTAACAAAACCTCGGATTTGTTTCTCAACGTTTAAGATTTTAAAAACTTTACATGAAAATACATGACAAATGTCAGAGTTTATGTTATGCATAGTTTGTTATTAAATCCGAAACAATGTCGAATCCATCGCAGTCTTCGTCAACTCCGAGTCCTGGACCGGAAGGACCTGGGGTCGTGTTTTTCGGTAATTTTTTTGCGCAAAATGATACTAAAATAGTTTGTCTTACTTTAAATTAGCTACCAAATCTAGATTTTGTGATTTTCGGCTCATCTCCTTCAACTTTTTCCTGCAATGACAGTCCCATCCCAAAAGCTTTCAAACACATCCCACATGTCACTCTAAAATACCTACTGTTTCCTTCCTACAAAAACCGACTAGTCAAGCATGTCAAGGGATGAGCTTTCACTCTGTTACGTAATTAATTAGGATCTCATCTGTGACATATGCATCATTCTACACAAATCCCCTTTCCATTTACCATCCAAATCTCAAGAACAATAGCATGTGGTGTCTTCATTTTTCAAACTGGATCGCTTCCAGCACCTGTGGTTTCCATATGCTTGCATACGTTCCATCAATAAAAGTTCAAGAATACAAGACCACCGATTTTCTTTCTATGAACAAAGTCTACTCGCCAGCTTCCTTTTGTTTATAGAAAAATCAAACAAACTAATATGCTAATCTGACTAGATTCTATTTCCACAACTTTTATCTAGACAGTCTGTTAGGACTGTTAGGAGAAACCGTGTTATTATTTTCGTCTCCTCAGGGTCTAAGGGCTCGTCCATAAAGAACGTCACATTATGAGGATTGAAAAGTGGGTTATTTGTCGACGGCCTGAAAAATGAGGGCATGTTAGTAAGTCTCCATCAGACGCTGGGCCGGACCCCGGGTCATTTGAGTGGACAGAGCTACACCGCCGCCTGTCAGAGCCGCCCTAACTCCGGGCGATAAGTTGTTGTCTCAGACGGTCGGCTCTTTCGGCCTCCGGTTGCTGGCAAGTGGAACCGGCTGCCGTCGTTGGGGAGTTTCTGCTAGCCGCCGGGACTCGCCTGTAGGCTGTGGAGCTCTTTCGTCTCGGCTGACCAGGGTCCGGTCCGGTTCCTGATAGATACTTCTCATTTCTCGGGCCGTTCACAAATAACCCACCTTTCAATACTCGTGACGTTCTTTATGAATCATCCCTAACTGGAAACAGCTTTGGCAACTTCTAAATAGCATTGGCCCACCCGCCCGCACAAAAATATATTCTCGTAAAAAATGTAAAAATACACATATTCGTGGGATCGAAAAATGGGAGCAGAGTCTACTCTCAGATTGTAAATCATTCGAGTTATTTCCCAAAATAAGATTCCTTGTTTAGACAAGCTTGTCAGCGAGTTATAAAATCGCTGAAAAGGTTTATTGTGTAAAAAGCGTCCACACCAAGTAGGCACACATATTTTTTTCGCAAGATGCAAACAAGACGGTTTTGAACTTCCAACGGTTTTCATAATGTTTCATACTTGTTAGAAGTTTGACAAAACGTGGCCAGTTGATAAAAATCTTTCCACCTTGTGAAGAAAAAGAATGTGTAGAAGTAATTTTTGGATAGATTGTGAATAAATTATAATGTTTCGGGAAAGAAGGACAGGTACTGGACACGGAAAGAGTTAATTATGTGTGGAGTGTTAATTGGAATTTGTTTTGGGTTTCAGATGAGAGGGAAGATGTTCAAAAGAAGACATTTGGAAAATGGATAAATTCCATGCTTGCCAGAGTAAGATTCATTTTTTAAAAGGTTTCCTATGAAAGAATTGAGGATCCGGACTATTTTGAAATATTTTTTGTTTTTGCAGGGAAATCAAGGGCCGATTTCCGATATGTTTTATGATCTCAGAGACGGAACCAAGTTACTATCTCTTTTGGAAGTTTTAACGAATAAAACGTTTGTAAGTGCGGCTTTGATTGAAAGTTCGGCGTTTTAGGAAATTGGAAACTATTGAGTGTTTTGTGATTTTAGAAACGGGAAAGAGGAAGAATGAGAGTGCATCATCTGAACAATGTTAGTCGTGCCTTAGATGTTCTGAAGGAGCAGAAAGTCCGCCTTGTCAATATTAGCAATAATGATATCGTAGATGGAAACCCTAAAATTACGTTAGCTCTCTCGTGGACAATATTTTTACATTGGCAGGTAATGGTAATACGCAATGGACACAATACACACATAAAAATACATACATAAATTTACTTTCATAAGAAGAAAGTTTTATAAAATTCAACAATTATGATATTTAGGTTAATGAAGTTATGAAAGAACTGATGGCGACTATGCAGCAGACAAACTTAGAAAAGGCTTTGCTCTTGTGGTGCCAACAAAACACTGAGGTAAGGATTAATAATTAAAAATGGCTTAACAGTGTCTGATTTTAATCATGATTGTTGATTATATCGGTTTATAGCCATATCCCGGTGTAGAAATAAGAAACTTTACAACTTCATGGTCAGACGGTTTGGCCTTTGCAGCTTTAATTCATCGATGGAGACCGGATTGTATAGACTTTGGGAGTATCGCAGCCAAACCAGATCCCACCGAACGGCTCGAAAATCGCTTTTCAAACTGCGCGGGAAACGTTTGGAATTGAAAAGCTTTTGGATGCCGAGGGTAAACAATTTAAACGTTTATACTGTACTCTTCAGAAAATTAATATGATTAATTCCATGAATAGATGTGAATACTCCAATGCCTGATAAGAAGTCAGTAATGATGTACGTGATGTGCCTGTTCCAAGCCTTAGCCCAAAGCGGCATAGAACCACCTCCTTTGCCTAGTAAAGATGTCCTCCAAGAAGCTATTGCCACTGCCAAGCTCGAAGAAGAAGCTTCCAGAGGACCTACTGTTGAACTACAATCATACCAAAATATCGTTGAAGAAGTTCTTTCATGGTTGCTCATAGCTGATGACAGAATTACCACTATGGAACCTGTCAGTGACAGCTTAAACGAAGTGAAAGGCCAGTTCCAAGAGCATGAGGTGAATAATTGCAAGCAAGTCTGTAAACGTTTTCTCTTAAAAATGCTAATATGAGGTTCTGTTGTATAAAAATCGCCAGAAATTCATGCTATCACTGACTGATCATCAAGGAGATGTTGGAGAAGTACTTCAAGAAGGATCCCGCCTTTTGCAGGAAGCCAAACTCCCCGCTCATGAGATCGAAGAAGTCAGAGTTCAAATGAAACTGCTCAATACTAAATGGGAGGACCTGCGGGTGAAAGCAATGGACAGACAAAACAAGTACGCAAAACAAAACTTTGAACTGTATTGGATGAATATTGGGAAAAAAATGTGGCTTTACACGTTCTGTTTTTTTGTTGTGCTAGAATTCACGAGAAACTCATGACCCAACAACTTGCCGAATTGGAAGCTCTCAAGGAATTTCTTACCGGAACTGAAGACAGAATATCCCGAATGGGAGCCGTTGATTCTCCATGATCTCAGCGCTCTGGATGAGCAGCAAACAGAACAACAAGCCCTCCACGAAGATATTATCCAACAGCAAGAAAGAGTCGTCGCGTTTTCCAACTTGGTTGTGGTCGTCGATGAAAACTCTGACACGGACTATTCCAATATGGAAGACCAGTTAGCGGCATTGAGTGAGCGGTGGTCGCATGTCTGCTCATGGACTGAAAAGCGTGGAAAGCTTATTTCACAGTTGAAAGTGACAGTTCCTAGTTACTTAGATAAACATAGAGAGTTAGAAGAATGGTTACAAGATCAGGAAAAGAAATTGAAAGAAGTTGAAGCCAATCCAAACGACAACTCGGAGGATTCACTTATGGAAAGATATGAAAAGCTACAGGTTAGCTGGTGAAAGTGGAGAAAGTAGTGAAAGCTGTGATAGTTATAATTTTATGACGTGTTTAATAATATGTATTTAATCATCTTTCCAGCATTTGCAAGCTGAAATGGAAACAAAAATGCAAGACATCGGTGTTTTACAAGGAGAAGTACAAAAAATGCTTGACGAGTCGACTGGATCGCCAACTACTGGCGAAGGGAAAGTTGATGACACGCCAAGGGATAATGAGCAGTCTGACATTGCGTCAACAAAGTTTATGGAAAAGATTGAAGGGCTTCAGGATAGATGGGATGCAATTTCACAGATTTTGGAAGCGCAAAGTCAACGAGTGAGTATTATTGGAGTTCATATTCATATAATATGCAGTGTTTTCTTTTATAACAGTGTGTGTGTAGTGTGATTTTCAAATAATATTTTGTGGTTTGATACTTAAAATCTTTAACAGATTAGCAAATACGGTATTAACAAGAAACCGAATAAGCACGGTATTGATTTTGTTGATATTGTGGCTATTTCGAAGGCACAGGTGTGTTCAATTAATAACAATTTATAATTGCGAAGCGTCATATTTGTTGATGATTGTTAATAGCTTTGTTTTCCTTGTACGCAAATGAAAGGATTTCCCAAGGGCTAAGAAAACCAAGATCATGAACGACTGGGAATCGTCACATTCAACAGTTAATGAATGGCTACAACGGACTGAAAATCTTGTCGAGTCTGCTAATGGCAGCACTTGTACTTTCGACGAGCTGAGTGTCGATGAGCAACTAATTTTATGGGAGGATTTAGAAGCAGAACTTACTGCTAACGAGGAAGTCTTTAAAAAGGCTGTTGCAGACTCAAACTCTTTAATTAGCGTTATGCGAATGGGTATTTGCCAAACTGTTGACTTTCACCATGCAGGTTTACATGCAACTCATTGGAAATTGTTGATTCTGTAGAAAATCAAGACACAACAGACGTGGAGGACCAAGCCGAGCGCCTCAATTCCAAGTGGAGCACCGTAAAAAATGCTCTTACTGAGAGAAAGCTCCAAATAGATTACTTATTAGCAAAGAAACAGCTCAACAGCGAGATTGGGTCAATGAACAACACTCTTTCCGTAAGCAAATGCTATTGAAAATAGTATAAAACTCGATAACTGCTTCTAATCTTATGCAAACTTAAATGTTTCGTCTTACTTCAACCAGGCATATGAAAAATGGCTAGACGGTCAAGGCGAAGTGAGCCCTATTTCAAATGAAGGAAGGAAACTTTTGGAACAATGCAGGGTAAAAAACAAAACGATACTTTCACATGAAGGCCGAGCAAGCAAGTTGAAAGCGAAAGCAAAAGAAACGCTGGAGCTTCATCCCAAGGCAAATGCGGATGAAGAGTTGAAGCAAGAAATTCAAATGTTTGAAACAAAATGGGACCAAGTTGTTAAACGGTATTAACTTTTAATGAAAACACTTCAAGTGCAAAACTTTTCGTTTATCATGTATTGATTAATAATTTTTTCTTCCAGATTGAAAGATCGATTAAATGAACTGGAAGATATCAACGATATGTCACTAGAGGAGAAATACAACGAATCCTCGCAGATTGTTGCGCAATGGATCAACCAAACTGAAAGTTTATTATTTTGCGTTGATGTCAAGTTGACTGATCTGAATACAATGAAAATGACGTTCCAACAATTAGAGGAATCTTTACATGCTGCTAAAATCCATGAAAAAAGCTTGGAAGCGATTGATTCATCTTCAGCAGTTTCACCAGTAGCTAATGTTGACGAATTGAAGACGAGATATACCGAAGTCAGGAGTTTGTTGGAAGACAAGTTTAATCAAATGAGTTCATGTGAGTGTGTTAAGTGCGAGTTTATTCCAGTGACAGTGATTGTGAAAGCAAATCTTGATGTGTGTTCTTTTAAAATTTCAGTAATTACCAAAGTGGAGCAATGGCAAACAGAGATGACAGCATTGGAAACCTGGCTGGAAGAAGTGGACGTGTTTGTCTGCTCAGAAACTCCGGCTGTTGGAGATTTTGAAGTTTTGGAAGCTCAGCTTGAGCAATCAAATGTGCGTTGTGTTAAAAGTGTTTTAATTTTTATGTTGTTGCAATGGACTTCATTCATAGTGTTTACTTTGTTATTTCGTTGAAAGGCACTCCAAAAAGATGTTATCACACTATCCCCCAAATTCAACACTCTGGATACTACAGGGAAGGCCCTGCTGAAAGCTGCAGACGAAACTATTTTACCAGCGATGAGAACAAGACTATTCAAGCTAAATACTCATTGGTCTAGTACAACGAAGAAAGCCAAAGAACAAAATATCCTTTTGAAAGAAGCGTTTGATAAGACCAAAGTGGTAGGAAATCCCGTTCTCTAATGAAATTCTTGAATCTAAGTGCAAAATGTTGATAGTAACATGTTTTGTGCTTTAAAGGTGCTCACGGGCATATCAGAGATGTCGGAATGGCTCAACGTACTGAAGAAAGATGCCCCAGAAGTTGGTTCCTTAACTAGTCCATCAGACCTCGCTCGTCTTTCAAGAAAATACCAAGCCCTGAAGGACCGAGTTGACAAAAAGCAGGACTCATTCCGTTTGCTGAATGACAAAGGAAATGAATTACTGCTGCTTCACCAAAGTAATCACTAAAATCATTTTTAATGATCCTTACCTCAGTTACATTTAGTGAAGGTGAAACTAAACCCCCTTGATTTGTGCTCACAGAGCATTGCAAAGACGATGCACGTCGAGGAGCCACCATTCAAGAGCTCGCGAAGACTTTCACCCAGTTGAACGCACGCTGGACAGAGATTACTGGCTAATGTAGACAAAAACTGTCAGCTATTGAAAGAAGCTTCTTATCTTTACGGAGAGTTTAGAAGTACGGTTCGCAAAGCTTTTTATAAAAATCCTTTGTCGACATTAATCACACAGTGTAATGTTAATGTTCTATACAGGTCATGTCGCACAAGAAACAGACTGCCTTGATAGGATCGAGAGAAAGTTGAAAAAGCCGGTTACTTCAGCAGTAGATGTTGAAGAATTGTCTGAAGATTTAGGGGTAAGCTTTAATATACAAACACTGAGTGAAAGAATCAAAGAGAAAGTTTAACGGGTTGTTTAAAATTGCACAGGATATCGAGTACATGGGAAGCCAACAGGATCTAAGACTGAGACAGTTGCAAGAAATAAGCCATCAGCTTGTGGAAAGGGGAGTATTAGTTCAGAGTACTCAAGCGGAAGTAGGCCAAGTGATGGCTCGTTGGTCACAATTGAACCAAAAGGTACACAACGAAAAGCTTAGGCTGAGTCTTATTTGCGTGCGTTTTGTTTGACACCTCGTCATGTTGCGATTTTTAACGTGCTCAACAAACTAACATGTTTTTTTGTGATTCTTTTGCGATTTATTTTGGTATTTATGGATAACCCCGTTTAATTAACTACCGGAAATAACAAAACGGAACATGTACGGTTTCCGCAACTTGGGTAGGCGGAGGAAAGAAAAGTCCTCTTGGAAAATGAAATGTGTGAAGCTGAAAAATGGGAGGGGGATATACAGCAGTTATTTGACGGCTTAGAGAGCTCAGATAAGATCTTGTCTGCACGACTAGAGCATGATTTAACTGCAGAAGACTTACCCAATGACAGTCAGGTTGGTTTTTTAGTTTGTACAATAATTCACCACTTAATGAACAACAAACGATAATAAATGTTTGGATATTGATGTGCTTTACATAATACTCGACTCGCCACCAATTTTTAAGATAATTTGTTCAAAAACTAAACTATGATTTTTACACTAATTTCCATTGATTTAGCAACTTTCCGAGGAGCTCAACAGGCAAGAAAATTTATTAACGAAAATGTCTAAACAAGTTGAAAACTACCGGAAATCGGGCAAAAATGAAGCGGCTGGAAGACTCGAAGAACAGAAAAACATGCTCCAGTCCCGTTTTGAAGAGGTTCAGTCCAAGTTCAAAGAGTTTTCCTCGCCACCTCCAGAGTCAAAGATTTGGCCTAAGATAGAACGAATCTGGAGGTCACTTCGGCAAGTAGAACAAACCTTGTGCTTTCTCGAGCTCGCTTCCGATGATCCTGAAAGCATTCAAGGGCAGCTTAATCACTGCACGGTAAACAAACAGAATTTAACTATTTTTCATATAAAACTATTCCAAACTAATGCGTCAAAAAATTTGATGTTATTTTCCAGAAAGAATACGCGACTCTCAGCGATCTAAAACGCGAGGTGGAATCTGTACTTAAGGAAGGGCGACGACAAGTTGAAGACAAAAAGGCTGATTCAAAACTTAGCAATGAACTTGACGGAATAAAGGCCCTCTACAATAAGGTTTTATACAAGACGTCATTATAGTCAACCCTGTATCTTTAATCTTTAATATGCACAGTAGTTTAATAGTTTCCATTTTGTCCATTGTAGCTTGGTATGCAAATTGCGAGTATCCGTAGCTCCTTAGAGAAAGGTCTTACTGTCAGTACACAACTCAATGACCAGATGAACTCGTTAGAAAATTGGCTGGAAGACACTGACAGTCAACTTTCAACAGACTTTACCGATAAGGATGCAGAGCAGACGTTTTTGCGGGTATGTAAACAGTATAAAATAGAATCTTTGTTGGTACTGTTTTTCCTCACTTTCACTTTTCACCTGTTGGTCTATATGCCTTTCACCAAGTCACATAAAAATATGTTTGCTTGTCGTATTTCTGTCTGTTTTGCTTGTCAATTTCTTGGAACGTGTAATTGGGTGAGTTGAGATTTTCCATTTCGTCCTAACCGAATTGGTATCCTTTTTGGAAATAAGAATGAAATCTTGCTAGAAATACAATGTATGAATTTAAATTATGAAGCAGTAAATATTAACGATTACATTGATATTACAGGGCCGCATTGAGGAACTGCCCAGATGGACGAAAATTGTAGAGGAGTTTGAGCAAAACTATGATACATTCCTGAAACTGGTTGATCCTGTGCTCCTAGACTCCTTACGGGAGCGGCGACAAGTGATCCTCAAGAAATGGGAGGCTGTGAGCCAGCAGGTTGTGAAAATGCACAGGGACAACATGGCCCTAAAGGACATTGACGAGCTGGAAGGAAAACAGCGAGGAATTGTTGGGGAGCTGGACGAATGGCTTGTGAAAGCGGAGGCTTTTCTCGGAAAGATGGCTGGAGACAATGTTGTCTTTTCAGACGACGAAATATTTGAATTACAAGTAATTCTACACAAATTAGATGCAGACCTAGATGTTTTTTGTAAATTGAAACTAATTTTGCTTTGCTTTTGTTTGAGCAGGCTCTGAATGACGAACTCACCGAGAGGAATCTCAAATTAGATAGTTTAAGGGATGAGTCAATTGATCTCATTGTTGCAAAAGGCGATCCCTTTAGTGTTACAAATGACGAAAATGTACTTTTACAAAAGCTGTCACATAGACTAGAAGCTATTGGAAATCATCTCCAGGTAAAGTCACCATTTTTAAAATCCCGAGTGAAAACCAACTTTCATCGCTTACGAACACCAGCACTAAAAACCCACTGCTTTCATTGTTTGTGTATATTTGTTTTATATAGAACTTGAGCTCATTTATTGTTCTGGACGAAGATACCGCAGACGAGTCTGCCGACGAAAATGTTAACTTCGAGTAAATCCAAATCACAAGTTAACTCAGAACCTTCTGCCGCTAGCACTGCACGCTTGACTAAGCCTTTATCTTCACTGAGTGCCTCAGCTTCTAATCAAACAATTGGAATTTGCAACCCCGCCTTTGACTTTGAAGACGACGAAGACTCTGAGCGAACGCGCTCTATCAAGGACGACCTTCCTGCCATTAAAATGTCAAAAATCGACGAAGACATGGAGGAAGCTGACGATGAAGCTCGCACAGTTATTGACGACTTAAGTAGTTCAAGTGCCCTCAGACTAAGATCCTTTGGCGGCTCTGTCACACCCGAGAAAAGCGGCCGCGACCATGGCGACGAGCAGGTCACCTCCCGGAGCACTCCAAAACAGCGGAAAACAAATGGCGTCTCAAAGCAAAGCAGTATTGGCGATCAAGACACCGATACAGACGAAGATCTTCATTCCATGTCGTTATCAACAGTTTCCGAGGCTTCAACAGTTATCGCCGGCGACCCTGTCAAACCTCTGCGGCAGTCTTCATCATCTAGTACAATGGTAAGTCCTTCAGGCATCGTTCGAAGGGGCTCTCGAAAGAAAGTCATCACAGAGAGAAATGAAGGAAACGTTAAAATCGTAGAGATAAAGTCTCGCGACAGTAGTTCAAGGGATATTACGTATGGAGCCTAAAATGATTGGGGGTGGTAGTGGTGGTGCAACAGAGCACGTTTCCATTGTTAAAGTTCCCATTGTAGCCAAACAACAGGACCGTCGCCAGTCGTCTCTTTGTTCGTCGAGGTCTGCCTCATCAAAGAGTATTTCACACAGTACACAACCTTCAGCTTTAAACGTTTCTGCTGCAGCTGGGTCAGGGCCAAGTTTTAACAAAACCTGGCACTTGCCAAAGGTTCGAAAATGCGCTTATGTATCTTGCTATGCTGTGAATATATTTGCTCAACTTTATCTTTTGTTTTTGCTCGTGCAGGGAATGCATTGGCTACCTGGCCCTCAACATTTTTATTTGCTTGTTTAATTATTTTGCTTGATGTATTTAGCTTCTTTTATTGCTTGAATCTTTCTCTCCTTTGCATTTTGTTGTATATAGCATGCTTCCGCAACACACGATAACCTACACACACACATTTAGGAAATTTTGAAGACGACTAATATGCAATAGTTTATTGAAAAGTTATTAACTTCACAAAGTCCTATAGTTTAATTTTATAGATGGTCCTGTATGTATTTGCAAAGATGTCCCTTGATCCTGATTGAAAATTTTTTATGAAGCTCGATGGATATTTGTATCTATTTTTTTGAAAAGAATGTTTTAAAAGTTTTGGAAACATTCCATGCATTGATTTTTTTTCTGGTACTGCCGTTACAGGGTACGGTCGGCAGTCCAGCGGAGTTCACAAAGCCCCCTGTACTTAGTAGACCCAAATCGGCAGATTCAGCCGGATTTGTAACATTAGTTAACAACTTGTTGAATGCTCCTGGAGAGACTGGGAAAAACGAGGAGTTGATTGCGTTTCACAAGGAGGCCTTGGAAGTTTCAGGAGCTTTGAATAAGATGGCGGAAAAGTTGGATGAAACTGATAAAAATAGTGATCCAAGCAATAGGGTTGAGGTGAGTCTGAAATTGGATTTTGCGCCAAAATGTCTGGTGTGGGTTTAGAACGTTTCGTTGTATTTTCTTCGGTTTTGAAGATTTTGGAACAAGAGCTCCGAGCCGTGGAACCTGAAGTGGCCCTTACTATTAGCAAGGGAGATTCTTTGGTATTCAAAATATCTAAAGTAGACATGAAAGCGGCAAACCAAATCCGAGCTGCGCTGGATCTGCTAAGGTCAGACTGGCTTCAGATGAAAACCCGGGCTGAGGGACAGCGTATGTCGTCCATACGCATGGAAGCCAGCCAGATTGAGTGCCAGTCGATAATCCAGCAATTAGAGGAATATGTGTCGGATGCTAATGCTCTTAGCGAGAAGGAGAAAAGAGTGAGCATAACAAAAGACATTTATAACCAAAACAAGAAACCAAAGACAATATCGACGATTTCTAATTCATGTTTTAAACATATTTTCCAGGAATCTACAAGTGACTTTTTAAAGAAGAAAGAAGAGTTCAAGACTTTGAAGAGAAGAATCGCAGATCTGGAAAAGAGAAATGTTACGCTTGATAAAAAGGAGTTGGAAACTCTCCAGACGAAATGGACTCAGCTTGAGAAGGCATTCAAAGCTGCTCAGCCCAAGAAACGTGATCCAAAATCACGTGACAATAGTGAATCGTGTCCCCCAATAATTAAGCCAAAACCTATCTCCCCACTGAAAAAAGATGGAATTATGTCCCCAGAATTTGTTATGAAAGTGAACAAGCTCAGAGAGCAAGTGGCAACCGTGTCTCGTTTGTTAGGCGCTGCTGAGGATGTGAACAAAGTGAAAGACGAACTTGGACAAGATAAGTCCAAGGATTTTAGAGTTAGAGGAAATTAACGAATCCGGAATTCGTGGGACTCCTGAGCAGATACAACAGGGAAAGAGGGTCCTTCAAAAGCTGATGGACGAGTGGGCTACAGTTAACATAACAATTAGCCAGTTAATGATGAGATCACCGCCAAGTAAAAGTCCAAGTCCTTGTCCAGTTATTTCAGGGAGTCCACAAACTCAGCCTACGGATATCGCTGATTTAGAGTCATGGCTGGACGAAATGGAAGAGAAAATGAAAGAATGGAAGGAATTGTCAGACCAGTCGCCAGAAGAATCAAGAAAACGACTGAAAGAAATGGAAGCGCATATTTCAAAACGTCATCGCAGTGTTATGCTGTTAATGAGCAAAAAGTCAAGGATGAGTCCGGCCTACGATGACTCTACTAAAAGAATTGAGTCTATTGGGCACAAATGGAGGAATCTGTTGGCGGAGATGACTATTCGTAGAGATAAAATCCTTGGGGAGGGTAGTGTTCATAGGGTTCTCTCAAGATGGTGGGAACCTCATGTTGTTCTAAGGGACTGGATTAAACGGGCAACTGATGCTTTTGAGGCTCCTGTCAGAATAGCAGACGAAGCTGCGCTTCGCAATTCGCTTTCAAATTTAAAGGTTACATTATAACCATGAATAATCATACTAGAAGTTGTGATTTACAAATAGTGACGTTGGTTTATTTTCCTTCGTAGATTTTGGAACATGAGATTATCGGGAAACGGCCAGATTTGGAGAAATTACGCCAAAGCAAACACCACTATGTCTCAGAGGAAGAAATCAATTCATTTAAAAGGGACATAGAAAAGGTCATTTATCATTTTATAACAACTACGCATCTAAAAAACATTTTTTAATGATCGTTTGTTTGTAAACGCAGTTAAGTGATGCGCTTCCAGAGCGTCGGAAACTAGTCGAAACAAAGCTAATGAACCTTCGCAAAATGACGTCTCAGTTAGATACAACAGCGTCATGGGTTCTGGAAGTTCGGGCCCAAGTAGCCACTGCCAAACACCGCCCACCGAATGAAAAAATGGCCGCTATTGAGTCTATCATGGCAAGTTTTTTAAACAAGAAACAAAAATAGCCACGTATGTAACTGTAATTAAAAATGTTTCTTATAAAATAACTACAGATCCGAGTTGTCGACAAAGAGACTGAGGTAATGGAGGTCATTAGGAATTACAACAACTTGGAGAAAGAATGTGACTCTGCCGGTCAACTGATGTCACCAATCATTGCCGTACGTTTACAGATTTCTTCTAGCGATACTTTATGTTAGGCATCTGTTGGATACATCTTTAGACAACAAAGTTAACAACTTTCACGTTACTCTTTTTTCAGGAGAAAGTTCGGCAGTTGAAAGAAGATTGGCTGTACGTGAAGTCCCGAGGAGAAGTTAATGCGCTAACTCCAAACATAGAGCGTAAATACTTTGATGTCAATTCGGGGAC
>JAAXOA010000779.1:0-19792 GCA_036561885.1 Salina celebensis
AGTGGCGGTGCTCATTCTCTACTTCCTGGGTCTGGTTCAGTTCTATGCCTACCTCCACATGACTATGAGGTACTCGAAGGACGGCGTCACAAGCTGCTTCCAGGAAGTCGATACTTGGAACACCACCGAGACAGCAGATGCTTTCCCCTCCTAGTTGGATTTTCTTTCAGCCTTAGTAAATATTATCCGATTTAATAGCTTGTTTAATTTGTTAAAACTACACTTGTTAAATCTCGCCAAAAATTATTCTAAATCTAGTTTCTTCTTATTCTGTATAGTTTTTTGTAATCATATATGATGTTTTAGCGAATATTAAAATATTTTTTAGTCCGGATTTGCAACAAGTGTCTGATTAACTTGATTTATAATATTTTTCATGAATTATTTACGAGGATGAATGATCAGCCAGGATCTTTCACTTAATCATGGGTTAATTAACTCCCAACATTGCAAATTGTAATTGTATTCATCGTCATTTCCAGTCAGCATAAAATGCGTCTCATTTGTGAAATAAATTCACGTGGAATTAGTTTATAAAACTATCGGAAAATCATGGCCTATTCGGGTTCTTATTAAAAGTCCTTCAATCGAGATTCTCTCGTTTAATCGGACTCCATAATTAGCACAAATAATTGGGATCTTTGAAAATTAAAGTTAAAAACTCGTGCATATCAAAGCAATTTAATTCATTGTCCAGGTGATTGGGGATGATTTAAAAGATTGCGTATCAATCATCGCTAATTTACATTTCAGTTGGATTTGCAAATGCTCTAAGGCTAAATAGTCATGTCATCTAAACAAAATGTGGTATAAATAACTGAAAATTATTTAACTTGCAATTAAAAACAACCAAAGGCAACATAAATCACAAGGATTGTGAAAGAAAAGACTGGACGGGGTAAGTTGAGACTTTCCCCTGGAGCTTTTTAGCTTCTTTCATCAATTTAAAGATAACTCTTGACTATTTATTTTTATAAAATTTATAATTATTAATATGATTAAAAGTCAACCTAGATTTTCAGGTGAGGTTCCATGATTAAAATTACGAAATAATGCACAGTATTCACAGCAAACAAATGTAAGATGTGTAAAAGACTACAGCTTTAATTAAAATCCCACACTTGCATGGACTAGTTTGTTCTTATCCTGTTCCCACTATTCCAATCTGTTTTACATTTTTCTTACTTCAAAAGTAGTACTTCTAAATTACTTCAAATCAAGGTGGGGACTTATGGGTATCCAACGCTGTGACACTTATCGACAAGTCCAGCTCCTCTACAAGCTCTACCATGAGATCTTCCAGTACAACTGGCTCCCGGGCCTGGAAGCAGAGGTTGTTGTGACCCTTGGCCTGTACGGCCTGGTGGACCTGAAGGGCGTGATTGAAATGCCTGTGTATTTATGCTTCACAGTCCTTGTCTTCACGGCGTGCAGTGTCATTTCGTATCTGTTAAGGATGGCGGACGACTGCTCGGCTTCGTCGGAAAAGCTCCTCCAGTCTTGGCGACGGATAAATAGCGAGCTCCTTCCAAAGTTCCAGCAAAAGTGCATCCGGAATTTTGCGCGGAGCTGTGCTTGGCTGGGGATCCGGGTGGGGTCATGGCACTACATCAACAACAGAATTTTCATGATACTCATCTCATTCTGTATTGAGCATGCGGTTTTCCTCAGCATCCTCTTCTGAAGCTCCTGAATTGAGGTTATCTGAAAGGTTTTGTTTGAAGACTCATTTAAATTCTCAGACCACCTGGCTTTTTGGCTCAATGCCGGTTTATGACCAAGGAGGGGGAGGGGACGCTCCGTTCTGTTCTGTTGTTAGACTGGATTTTATAGCTTTTTTTATTAAATTGAAGTACATTAAATTGGTTTCTTCAAAACTGTGTGCGAAATTGTGCGAAAAATGTAAAAGAAGATGGATAACAAATCGCTAAAATATTAAAATTAATTAACGTTCCATCCTACTTTTGAATTCTGTTTGGGGGTGCGTGCAGCATGAAACATCTTAATTTTTATTTATCCATCTCAATTTATTTGAAAGAATCCAAACAAGCGAGCTGAGCATAATAGCGGAGGTAAACCCATTTTAATTATTTAGTAATTGCTACACGCTCCGTGGGGTCCACAAATGGATACAAATTAATTTAACAGATTTAATATCAGCAAAATATGAAAACAACGCGGGGCAACATGAGACTTGCGTTTTAAAAATAACCCGTTTTTCATACCTTTCTATAAAAGAATCCTTACTTAAATGTAAATCTAAAGATAAAGCCCTTCAGAGGTTCTTGCAGGTTCTCAAGGTCATTTTTGGTCGGAAGACTTATTTCAAGTAAACAAAAACGTTTCGTGGTTTTAGCAACCGGCAACGGGAAATTAATGAATTTGTTGCCTTCCACTTCCGGTCTTCAATGTCGTGGAGGAGATCACCCGGCGCTGTGACACTTATAGACAAGTCCAGCTCCTCTACAAGCTTTACCATGAGATCTTCCAGTACAACTGCCTCCTGGGCCTGGAGGCACAGCTCTGCGTTGTATTCAGCTGAGATCTGCATGGTGCATAGATTTGAAATGCTTTTATTTTTTGAAAGACAAAAGAGAGTTTGGATGAGAAAGGAGAAAAAAAAGTGAAATCAAAGTTCAAAGTTGAGGTGTTTTCTCAATTTCCAACGTGACCGCGTGTGATTTTCGTCTGTTGTCAAGCAGCTGAAAGCTGTCGTTTGTTGAGTTGCATTTTCTCATCTGTTTTTCGCGATTTTTTGGGGGAGTAAAACTTGTGGTTAAAAAGAGTTGCTCATCATTTTAGTTAATGGTGTTTGGTTTGAAGGGAGATAGTATAGAATTAACTGCGTAATTATTTCCAACTAAAGTTAGAAATTAGCGATTGATAGAGACCAGTTAAAAGGAAGGAAAAGGGTAGTTGAAGGCGGAGATGGGGAAGGGGAGGCTGTGGGCTTGGGTAGCAGGACTAGGTCTAACGCTCATAGGATTTTTGGTGACTCAGACGTCAGGGGATCGAATAGCATGTCCTACAGGAAGGGGTTGGCCTGGTAGGGCTAGTGGTACTGGGATATGTTACAATAATTGGGACTATAAAGATACTCATTGTCACATGGATTATGGTCAGGGTTGGGGCTATGGTCGACCAGGATGTAACAAGGATTGTCATACAGAGGGTCCTGTTTGCTGGCAGTGCTGCAATATTTGCTTCGACAATGGAAAACGCACGTGTGATTCAGTACGACCGGACTTGATCGACAATTGGAACAGGTATATTCCCCATCATGGACATCCTTCGCATACAAATCACTTCCAGTACCTTAGATGCGGGGATGCTCAATGCCACTACTTCCCTTGCCACAACGGAAAACAGATCAGTCAATCTAACCAATGTAAGCTCACAGCTGATCAATTCACTAAGTAAATAAGTTGTATGTAATTGCTTCCTGGTTTTAATATTTTTCTATGATTTTTAAACTGGCAGGCGACTGCGGCTGGGGCGGACGTGGACACACATATGATGATGATGATTATCCGCATGAAATTTTACTTCATTATCCAACTCGTATTCGGTTTAACAATCACCGACTGGTGAAGACTATCGGAACTCATTGTGATTGCGACCAGATTCCGGCTCGCTGTTGTGACAAACAAAGAGATCCAAGGGTGGCCAAGGAGAAGGACTACGAGTATGTTGACCCAAAAACGCCATTTTGTCAGAAGTTGCTAAGTCCAGCGACCGACAGGTCTGCGTGGACAAGACCTTTCGTTGGATTTGACGAAAAGAACGAGTGGGTGGACCGCTGGCATCTGGACATTTACTGCAACAAGATCCCTACACCACCGGTAACGACGACACCTCCTGCAGGGGTACCGGCAGGACCAAAGACCTACCGAACGATGACGTCCATCAGTGGCGTCGAGCACGGAGTTCACATTCCAGAGGAATTTAATACCCAAGAACGCAAGAATTTTTGTCAATATAACAAGGCACTCGAAGTGAGAGGAAAGTCTGGTCCAGTTAGACCTCTTGTGCAAGGTGGTGGGGACTGGAGTAATTACACAAACAGACTCCAATTCACGGACAACACGATCGCACAGGAGGGGATGAGCTTCTGCCTCATTGGAACGCACTACCGGCAGTCTCCATACGCCAACTGGGAACCTCTCATCGGCTTCCTCCCGCTTGCTGAAAAAAGTTTCGACATTGGTAACCACATCGATCCAGATGACTCCACCAGGATGAACACCTTTGAAACACCATCTCCATGGCTGCTGAGGGGGGCTCATGTGAGCGCCGACTCTGTGTGGAGTCGTCCAAACAGCATTGAAGATCACTGGTTCGAGAACGTGTGGGTTGGAGTTCTTCCTGTGGCAGAACGGCCGAGTAATGGTGGCGGAGAGTCAGAGGACCCTGTTCCTCTTGCCGACGGCTTTAAAAAGAGACCTGCGCATCCAGAGTGGCAGCCGGACCCCGAATGCATCAATCCGTACAAGGTCAGCGTTACCACAATTGAGTCCGACGGGATCCATTTGAAGAACTACCTTCACATCAAGGTAAACATTCATATTAACTCGTTTAAATTTTATTAGGATTAAAGTTACCATTTTAATTTAGCGATTGCGTCTCTAATTGCAGGTGTATGCGGAGCCAGTAAGCCAGCCGTTCAAGAAGCGATGCCCCACGGGAAAAATCAAGTACCTGATGCTCGAAGTGAGGGACGAGCATGGCCTTCCTGTCGGACAGTTCACAGACGACGTTCCATGCGACCAGGACGATAGGACGACTGAGTCTGTTATGACTTGTCCAGATTTGGCGAAGCCATGCAAGAGCTACACGGGGACGAAGTTTAACTACGTCCCTTGCATGTTCAGCCACCCCAAGAACAACGTCCATCCGAACATCTTTATGTACACGGCGGTGAAGGGACGACCAAAGAAGACCAAGGGCCCTGGAGACGCGTGTAGGGATCACTCGAAGAAGAAAGACGAACGCAATCCACCCAACACGAAGTACAAGGCCAACCCGAACGACTACGTCACAGAAGTCCACGCCACTTGGAGGTACTTTTTATTATTTTAAAATTCACCTTGCACAGTTTTATAATATACTTGTATTCTTCCAAAGATTCGCCCAGATGGATGATGGGATGGTGTCGGAGCTTCACTTCGCGACGATGATCATCGAGGACGAGACGCCGATCCAGTACTACACCAGCAGACTCACGCACTGGGACGGAGTCTCGGAAACAAAGGCATGCGTTTCTGCACACCTGTGGGAACAAACTCACTGCGACAATCCGAGGAGATGGGCGGCAACTGCGACATGGTGGACAGAATTAGGACGACCAGTTCCCTGTCCGCCTTTGTGGACGAATCCGCCATGCTGCACTCCTTATATACATAATTTTGGTGGCTGCGAGTGTCAAGAACAGCATTGGAATACATATAAAATAGCTGGCCCTCCCCCAAACTGGTACTGTACTGGTATGCGCCTAGAACCTAATCCTCAACCAGCACCAACGAACTGCAATTGGTGCCGGTTTGACAAATTGCGGGATTGTTGCTGGAGTTATGAATGGGGAAGGAATTACCGCCCGGGAAGACTCCAACTTGGACTCATCAATAGCTGTGTAAACGACACCTACAACACGAATCGTCCTTATGGGTACTCAGCACAATACCAAGTCCTCAAGCCAACTGCACTGACTCGTGGGGGCTGGGATCTATTTCGAGCACCCTTTGTTGAGCCACGTTCAGTCGACTGCCACATTCAGATCAATTTTGATGCGGAACCCAAGGAGCTCTGGTACATGCTAGTAGACAAACATGCCCCGGAAAAGCTAGGTATCATGCCTTTGCGAGAAACACTCAGGCGATGGCTGGACCACAGGTACCGACTCGTCAACGACTCCTTCGACTATCCTGATGACGTGTTTACACCACCTTCTCATGAGAAACTCTACGACAACGGTAATCACGGCGACGATTCACAGCTGTACGGCCCTGGGTACCAATTTAAACAACAAAAAACAGACATATACAACGATAAACAAGAGGAATATTATAATAGCCCTATACTGAAGTTCAAAGCATATCGGGACGTGCACAATGGGGATGATAAGACTGATACAAGAAGGGATAAAAGCAAGGAGGGCGTGTTCGAACTGGGAGACTGGCACACCATCGGCATGACTAGGTACACCAACGCGCCTGAGGAACTTAAGAAGAAGAAGCACGACTACAAGCGACACATCTACTTGGCACAAACCCCGGAGGACGCTGCTAAGAAGATGTTTGACAGCGCCCACCAAGACCCTATCACCCTCAAGACGGAATTCTGCGACCAAGAATTCAGGGAATTCTTCGGCTCGAGATACATCCTCACCACCGAGGAACGACTGGGGATACCAGTCAGGGGGAGGGAACCGGACGAACACCTAACTATGCTAAAAACCAAAGTCATTGGCAACGACCTCAACTTTACCATGAAGGAAATGGCGCTGGATAAACGGAATCGGTGTCCCTGTCCCTTTGTGCCGACGTCACCTCCTCCGGAACTGCAGACGAAGGCTCCTAGGGAACGTGAAGCCCGGAAGCTGCACTTCATCAGCATGATGATAGGGTGGGTGGTCCTCGTCCCGCTGGGAATGTTCGTGGCTCGCTACTTTAAGGAGACCTACTCCCGCGTCTTCTTCCTGCAGGAGTTCTGGTGGTTCGCTATCCACGTCATGTGCCTCTTCACCGCACTCCTCTTCACTCTTGGAGGGATCTGGGTACTCCGCTACGACCGAATGAGATCTGAGGAGAAATACGTCTACGTCTGGACAGACGCCACCATCGTCCACGTCGGCTTCGGATACACTCTAACCGCAACGTTCACTCTTCATTTGATGTTTGGCTGGTTCCGGTTCCTCGACTACCACATGAGAATTTACCAGATCGCCTTCCACTGGCTGTTTGGGTGGCTGGAGTACATCTTGGCAGTGGGCTGCATCATGTCCTCAGGGGCGATACCAGACGGAGTGTTCAACTGTCACGTGTTCGGGGTCTACTGCTGCATGCTCGTCTTCCAAGCCGTCTTCACCATTGGCATGGAAATTCACATGCGTACGATTGACCGAATGCTGAATCTGGACCCTCCACGCGCCTACCTCCCACCACCCATGATGAGAGTTTTCCACAAGGACGCTCCCGTGAGTTTCCCTAAATTACTCCAAGATAACTCCAATTTCGTTTTTTGATTAACAATGTCCGTTTTGTTTTTTCTTGTTTAGCGTTCCAAGTTCCGAGTGGCGGTGCTCATCCTCTACTTCCTCGGTCTGGTTCAGTTCTACGCTTATCTCCACATGACCATGAGGTACTCGAAGGACCCGGACACAAGCTGCTTCCAGGAAGTCGACACTTGGAACGCCACTGAGACGGCAGACGCTCTACCCACCTAGTTGGATTACCTTTTAATCTAATTTAAAATTATCCCTTTGTGAGGGCTTTTTTGGGTTCCCTTAAAAGTTTGAATTGTACACTTGTTAAACCACACCAAACTATTCTAAATCGTGTTTCTTTTCATCCGGTTCAGATGCTTGTAATCAGTTTCATGTTTGGAGTGAATATTAAAATACTTTATTAAGAAATGTTTTATTAACTTGATTGATAATCGTTTTCACGAATTACATGGATGAATGACTTTGACCCTTCGTAAATTATTATCATAATTAAATTTTTTTGGTGATTTAACTGCTCACATTACAAATCTTACTTGTGTGCATCATCCTCTCCCGTTAAAAGTACTTCTCATCAGTGGAATAAATTCACGTGGGATTAGTTTATAAACTATCAGAAAATCATGGACTATTCGGGTCCTTATCAATGTCCTTCATTCCAGACTATCTCGTAAATAACGATACACTTTTTTAATTGAGACTCATTGAAAATTAAATTAAAAAACTGTTGCATATAAAAGTAAGCCAATTGATTGTCCAGTCGGGTGGAAGTAAAAATTACCAGATTATTCCACACAAAATTACATTTCAGTTGCATTTGCAGGTGCTCTACGGATAAAAAATAAATTCATCTGAACAAATTGTATCAAAAACTGAACATTACTTGGTTTACAATTAAAAAGAACCGAATTGAAACTCAAATCGCAAAGATTGTAAAAGAAAAGACTGGACAGGGCAACTTGAGACTTTCACATAAAAATGTAGCTTGATTGATTCAAACAACTCTTAATTACATTAAAAAATTAAGATAATTAAACATTGAACCAGATTTTAGATTCTAACTAATTGTACTTTTTGCTCCCCACAAGAAATGTTTTGATTTTGATGCTAACAAATGCATTGAAATTCATTTCATCCATGAATGCGAAACAAAATAAAATGAAAAATACATACGCACAATACATACAAACTTGACATTTAACTTGAAAGATGGTCGATTTCCTGTATTTAATGAATAATCAGGAAATAATGCGGGTATAATGTGTAATATTACAAAGACTACTGTGTAGTTTTCCTAACACATCGAAAAGTGATTGCTCAGATACGTATAAAAGGCATTGGAAATGAAATGAAGTCAAAATTCTTTTTATGTGACTTTTACTCGTAGTAACTTGTCGGTGTATTAAACTTCAAAAGATTCAATATACTATACTAGAAATACAAATATGTGTACGGTTGAAAAGTTAACAAGTTTTAAAAACTATTTACCCAACTGTTCTGTGCTTCTGTTCAGGGATTCCAGCATTGAAAAAACAATTTACCCCACTGTTCCGTTCTCCTGTTCAGGGATTCCAGGATTGACACCATAATGGAAAATTCAATGCCGTTTCCCATTTTACCTGCTTTCACCTGCATATTTTGTGACCGCCAGTTCCAGCAGCAATGGCAGTATCACAACCACTTAGGGGTTCACATCCAAGAAAACATCCACTTTTGTCCAGTCTGTTTGAGTGAGCACACTAACCACAACCAACGTTTAAAACATGAAAAGCATCACTTTGGGGAAGACATGAATAATTCAAGAAAATGTAGGAAATGTTCTAAACTCTTTAAACCTTAGATCTTCTGGAGAGCCACATGATTTCTCATGTAGGCGAGGAACCACACAAGTGTAAATCGTGTTCCAAGTGTTTTCCAACCCGTTGACATTTAAATATGCAAATGAAAATCCACGGTGAAGGACCATACAAATGTGACTTGTGTCCAAGTGCTTATTACCTAAAATCTCGGTTAACCGTATGAAATTTGCTCATGTCAAGCCGCATAAATTCAAATGCGATTTCTGTCCCTAGAAATTCCAGTTTCAAAGCAGATTGGAACGTCATTTGAGGATACACACGGCAGAGAAGCCATTCATATGCAAATATTGTGATAAAACCTATCGTGAAATTTGCCATGTGAATGAACACCCAAAGACTCATTTCCGGACAGGACTGGAATGTAAAATTGGCGGAAAACTGCTGAGAAACAGTCAACATTTGAGGATACATATCAGAACGATTCATGAGAAACTGAGGATATATCGGTGTAGTATTTGTGAAAAAAGTTTTAGCGGAACGTCCAACCTTAAAAGTCATGTGAAACGGCATACAGGTGAAAAGCCACATAAATGTGACCGTTGTGGTATTGAGTTTCGGTTGAGATGCGAGCTTACATATGAAATTGCACAGGGCTTCCGTCAAAATATTTCCTTGTGAGATTTGTCCCAAGAAATACAGACAGACAGAGAGTTTGGGATGCACATGAAAAGTCACAACAACCAGAAAGATAAATGTTGTGTAATTTGCAACAAACGGTATGTCTCCTCCATAGCTTTGGGGTTCCATATCCTGGGCCATGCGAAACAGAAACCGTGGATGTGTCGAAAATGTGGGCGGGAGTTTTCTCATAGTTGTGATTTGAAGCGCCATCAAAGGAAATGCTGTAAATGACTGAGTCGGAACGATCCTGAAGTGCGGCAGGAGTTAGAGGGTTTTAAAGGAACCTTTCTGGTGACACTTCCTGCAAAACTGCATTGTTTTTTTCTCTTCTTCTTGCCTCCAAGAAAGCAGATTTGACAACTACCATGTTTGTGTACTTACAAAACTTAATTATAAATAGTTTTTACACGCATCAAATTGCAAATTTTATTAATATGTAAATTATATGCAGTATGTTTATGGGAAACGACAAATTATGAGAAATCATACTACCGAAACTGAACACTCCGTCGGTGTAACGGTTCTCAAATTCATTCGAAGTCCTCTAAGGACGGAAATTTTCGTTCCGTTGTATTCATGTCTACAATAAAAAGGTTCCAATCTGTTACGATCCAGTTACCGGGATTACAAGGATAAGTCGAGTTTTCTTCTGCATAAATGTAACATGAAAAACTACATATTACTTCATAGCTTAAAATAAGCAACAGCCACTTCAGCTCGAATTGCGATGATTGTGGAAGAAAATACTGGTGGAGAAAAGGTTCAACTATGTAACAAGTGGTGAAAACTAAATATGCCAATATGGTCGCTTTGTTAAGTAAGTTTTAGGCTTCAAGAAACCTACACACTTTCCACAACGCTGTCGGATTTAAAATCTTTATTTGGAAGACAGAACTTTAATGATAGAGATAAGCTAAATCAACCGTTGTTTGTATCAATTTTGTATATTTTATACTCTTATTTAACTTAAATTTGTAATGGAAAGAAGAACATAAATCATGTACTTACTATACAGGGATTCTGAAAATGGATGGAACGCTTCCATTTTCTTTTTCGCCTGTGAAATGACTGGTTGGAGTCAATGTTGGTTTTGAATGAACAAAAGAATTGCACCATTTAATTAAAACGGGGAAATTCTCCATATTCTCCAATTAAATAATTCTCCACGAATCGAGTGAGGTGTACAGATAATGATTTTTTCACCCTTTACTCGTATTCTGCATACCGAGTTTTCCTGGTAATCAAATCGTGCTTTCATTTTGGTCATCTGTAAACAACATCGACACCAACTAGTCGTTTCACTGGCGAAAAATAAAATTGGAGGGTTCCGTCCATTTTGAGAATACCTGTATATTACTATCGCATGTTACAAATTTTATGTAATTGTATTGTCTTCAATCGTGTTGCTAAAAATATAAAATAATATACATACTTTGTTAAACAATGAACATTTGATGACTTTGTTGTAAAATCTTTCTTCATTTAACTCATCATTATGAATAATATTAGCCCTTCAGTGTAACGGATGACATTTCATATCTTTGGCAGTTTGCGTCCTTTTTTTTACGGATTACGATGTCACCCAATTTAAAAAATAACAGGCCACCAAAATCACAGTTTCAGTTAAACATGGACGGCATACTTACATACTTACAAGTCATACTTACATGACGTAGTCGTACATGACATTCATTTTATAGCTCGGAAATCACGCATAACTTGATTTGTGCTGGATTGTGGTATGAATATCCTAATACTTGGCAATATATATACATATATGAATAATAATATAATCTCGCTTTATATCATATAATTTGAAACAAACTAAAATTATCTAGGATTTACTTATGTATATAATTCCCTTGTAAGTTTTCCGGTAGGGAGAGCGTTAGAGATCACATATATGAGGTAGTTACTTAGTGAATTGAACACATTTTGTAAACGAGCACAAAGTTATAAAAGCGTTACAAGCAAAATTAAAGGATTAGTAAACACTATGATTGGAGATTGGATGAGGTGCATGGGGACTGAGCTGATTGTTAGTAGGCTTTTTTACATTACATGAATATTATACATGACAAGGAGTAATCGCATTAATACATTGCTGCTAAATTTACATTAATGATAATGACTAAGGATACAATTATCTCTTAAATCTGTTGTTTATACTATCTGTAGCACTTTGTTGCATAAAATTGATTTGAGCATTTTGAATTAACACAGCATTGAACACTAAACTTACAATAAAATTCTAATTGCACTTCCGCTAAAAATGAAGCTTTGAATTTCCTTCAATATTAGTGTGGATTCTTGTAGACGAGTTGTCCTTTTGCTATTCTCAGTTATCTGTTAAACGAGTGTACTAAGCCACCAGTTATAATACATAATGTAGTCTTAGCAAACACGAATTCTGTAAATCGTAAATTTTACGAAAACATTCTGCGCGTAAACATTTATTAGTTTATTTGGAAAATGCATGCGACTTGTATTTTCGTGGAGCTCTGCTAATCAAATTGTGTAACTCCATAGTAAAGTTGTCCGCTTCTTAGGGAGTGTTTTCTAGGACATTTCTTGATTACAGTATTAGCTATCTACGTTGTCAATAGCTGGTATTTGACTACAATATATAGTGTCTATAATAATCCACCAACGGTCCATCAATAAAGTTTGCAATATTTCCGGGTTTGGCTGATAGTTTGTATACAAAATGGACAAAAGTATTGAAATATTTACTTCGAACTACTGTCAGAAACCAGCCGTCTAATTGAACGTACCTTCCTTATAACATAACTGAACGAACGTACGAACTCGATCGTATTCACCATGTAAACTCGAATTTTCTTGTACACTTCAAATACCCTAGTCGTTATTCCATACACATGCGCTATATTTTCGCTTGAGCTACAGCCTTTGCTTTGCATTTGTTGCCCATTCAATTATCCAGCTAAGGAGTTCAATAGACGGTAACTGCAACTCCATTTGCTGTGCTGGCCCTTCGATCACTTCCAAGCCCGGTGAAGTCTTAAAAACTGCATCTACTAACCCCCCTAAAAGACGCAACTGGGAAAGCTGTGGAAATATTCCGAACTTTTGCAAAGTGTCCATGTAAAGTTTACCACGGTTCTCTAATGATAAGCTATGGACAGCAGCAGAACTTCGAGTCAACGTAGTCTCCATTGAATGCTCACTGCAAACGGCTGAGCCAGAGGTTGACGGAAGTCGGACAGGTGCAATGTCCGAGCTGCATTCAATCTGATTTTCAAAGTGCAACCATGCCGCCCGGAGGGCAATCCACAGATGAGCTCTTAAGTAATATGCCTTCAATTCAGAAGCCGCTGGGCCTCTATGCAATGGAGCGTCTATTGTAGGATTTGGTATACTATTTTTAACATATTCTTCAAACAGGCCTAGCATAAGAGTTTTGGCTTTAATATTTGGAGTATTCCAATATAAGAGAGGCTCAGCATTCTTAGTTTGCATGGCGTGTAACAGTAAATGGCGTTTGATGGATACATCAGAAGAGCGAAACCTGATACTCTCACTTATGCGGATAAACTCGCGGAATGTATAAACCAATCCTTCTTTGTCTCCTAGAGAAATGGACTTGCTGAGAAGTTGTTTTTCTTTAAACATGGAAATGCTTTTTAGTGTTGTGTCGATTTTCTTCTCTTCCTGGTGAATGGAGTATGGTGGATGGCCTCGCATCTTTGGAGGAAAATATTGTCATCAAAAATAAAAATATTGTATATTGTTTCTCATAAAAATTAAGTAAGCATTACCATTTCCGTTTTACTCTCTACTACTTTCGAGACAAAGTAGAGGAGCATGCATTCGAGTGAAGAAAAGCCATCAACAGTTTCCAGATGAATACTACGGTCTCCATCATTTGACTTTATAGTCGCAAGCAGATTATCCATCGATCTATAGGTGCAAGCGGGTGAAATCCAGTCCTGAAATACGAAAATAAATCAAATCGATGACTGATTAAGTATTTATCGGATTCAATAAGTCGCTCAAGCATTATTCCAATTAGTAGTGACACATCAATGATTAGTGAGCAACAACGCTCCATTGGAAATGCTATATCTATAAAGCAAATACTGATTTATTTGTCATTTAAAGATTATCATAACTAACTTAACTTCGGTTAACTGATTAACGCGATAAACCTGGCATAGACCATACTGGATCCCTGATAAATAACCGTGATACTTGTCAGCAAATAATCACCAAGATCCACTCATGTGTTCACAAGAAGTGGTTGTAACGGACACGCAGACCACTTGTACAATCTTATTTGCAGACTAGCTTTCGCTACTTAATAATCTTCTTACTTAAAGAACTGATATTGATACTATTCTGCGGCGTTATAGCATGTAACTTAAAAGATTTTTGATTCAAGTTATATATTCTTGGTTTTGCATAGAAACATGGTGCGAAGATCGATTCGAATCGTTCTCTCTCCCCACAAACTTCTATCAAATGGGAAGATTCTATCAGCTATCTGTCTATCTATCTATCTATCTATCTATCCATACCTGAATCTACAAAATAGAAAGAGGAAATTAAATTTTTATTTGAGACAGGAGTGAACTGTTTTGTTTACGGGTTATTTGATGCTAACTGTCAAAAACGCATTACGCCAATGCTATTGTACAAGTAATCTAGGCAACTCTTACCCCCTGAGTTAATGATTGATTAATGAAATATGTTCAATTTGTATTTATGAAAATTTCATAATTATGTTGCTTAGGCATTTCACTGAAATATTTAAGCGAACCCTACAGTTTATACATGCATCACATTTTGGAATTTAGAAGTTTAAATACTGTAAAAACAAATAATAGCAATTATTGTTACGTGTTAGAGCTATAAATTCTGCAGAGCGGGCCAAATGTGTAATTTAAGGAGTAAAATTGACAATACTGATGCAATGTACACAATGATAATGATAATACATATTCTACAAATGCTAAATATGTATGGACTATCCCAAGCTAACTCACCAAAATCTAATGTAAGACTTTTTTCACTCCCTTGGGGTTCAACATAGTCATGTGGTGATCTAATAGAATACGCTATGGGAACTGATAACCTGAGCTGTACAAATTATTCAGAGAAAAAGTACGCCCTAGGGTTTTACAAAGCAATCATCCTCTTCTCCGTTTGTTCACCACGGAAGTTTGCGTGAAACATTCGCGGCCCATCCGGCTTTCCAGCAACGGTCGTTGCTGAAAGAAACGTCGAAAGAACAAGTTGTAGTTGTAGCTTGCTAGTATTCTCCTGTCAGTGGTTTGCTTTACTTTAGGGAGCGCCCCTTTTTACTACAGTATGTACATAAGTTTGGAAAATGTATGTTGTTATATGTATAACCACTAAGGAAGTTGAAGAGAAGAAGTAGTCTGAAAGTAAATCAATGAATAAAACTACTACGAATGAAAGTTTTCTTACGGTAGTTTCGTGGGTGCCAAGCCTGGTGCTTGCATGACTACCCATTGTTGCCTGGAGTTCTTCATCAGCAAAATGTTGGTCCAGCAGCATAAATTCGATTTGATCCTGATTACTACGCGGAATTTTAGATTGACCTGTATTTGCGGAGTTTTGACAATTTTGGCATGTTCGCCTGCATTCATTTTCATCCTTATCATACTCATCTTCTGACTCTGACGTGTCTGCCAAAGATTTGTCTGTCAGGTCAACTACTAAGTCTTCCGCTGGACCCACTTGTGGATTTTTACCCTGGTCTAAGTTGAATCCAACATTACATAGATCTCGCCTTTTCATTTCTACTAATTCCGTGGTTCCTTGCAGAATCAAGTCAATTTGTTGATGGGCTAAGTCATTTATATGTACTTTTTTTGCCAAATAAACAACATGAGAGTGGTAACTTATATACTCGTCGTAAGCACTTTCTCCTAGATAGTTAGAGTAATGTATTATATTCCACAGGTACACGTTCAGAACATTGTTTTCATTCTTATCAGTAGCTGTTATGTCCACATCAGTGTTTTCAATCATGAACCTAATCAGCACATTGTGTGCTCTGCATAGTAACAGTGCAGTTCGTCCTTGCTGATCACGCTCCTTGAGTGTTTCTGGATGTAGATTTGAAATATAACTGATTAATGTTTGCTTTCGCTTACAAACTTCTTCCGAGTCGTTCCATGAGTTTTCCAGTATATGATGCAGCAACCCGAATTCTTTGTGTCCCCCTAGTTTTGGCCACCTTTCTCTCGTAAAGCGTAGATTTTTTGTGTAAATTTTGAACAGATTAAGACTTCCTGAAGCTAAGGCATCTCGAACAGGATAGCAAGGCACTTCAAACCGACATTTTTCCAATTCTTTTGTAATGGTAACAAGTAATTCGGATGATGAGTATTTGTCCAACGCTTTGAATAGAATTGCAAGCTCATATTTATCCAAATTTTGCAGCCACTTCACATTAAAGCTCGAGCTGAGCACGACTGCGATATTAATGTATCCAGTGACACACGAAATGAAAAATGGCGAGTCACGCTGGCACATTAGCTTTTGATTGTTATTTGAGATTTCAAACTTAATGTTTGTAACGTCCTTAACATATGTATTCACGAGACTACACAGATCGGAGTGTAGAAACGCATACTTTCCCACTTTGAGAATTCTTGTGAGTAGCAGCGTCTGGAAATTGTTATCTAAACAACCAGTTTTCAAGGTTTCTCGAACGTAAGTTGCTATTGTAGCAAGTGTTGACCAACATTTCCGTCCTCTCTCCATTTCATCTACATATGTTTGTATTTGCGCAAATTTAACACTTTCTTCCAGCTCTGGGATGATTTTAATATCACAAGACACTTTAGATAGTGGTGCACTCAGACGTAAAACGTGTCGACGATATATCTCAGGATAGTCACAAATTAGCTCCGCAATAAACAACGGATTTTGTTCGTTAGTTTGGAAAATATCAAATCCAGTAAAGCTAGTGTCCTCCACTCTCGCTCCTCTTTTTGCCAAATACTTTACCAGTTCATAGTTGACGTTAACCTCAAGTGTAGGTGGATACCCGTAGTAGTCACGAACCCGCACATGTTCCAGTAGTAAATCAACAATATATTTTTTATTTTGTACTGTTATTTTGTCGTCTCTACGTGACAAATACATGAGCACGTGCAGTAAACTACGGAAACTTTGGCGTTCTCGAATCTTGATATCCCGCATATTTGCTTTTTCCGTATTGTTTCCAAGCAAGTACTTAAATAGCTCATAGAAGCCTAGGTGAGCTGCAACTATTAAAAGGACGTCAGTTGACGGTAGCTCCGGTTGTCTTTCAACAGGTAAGAAGTGCAAGAGATCCGGAACATTCACGTTAACATTCTGGATACTGTTGCACCATTGATTAAACACATTTTCATTTGTGTATTTAAGGAAGGATTCAAATAAAATTCTAGAAATGTTTCTATTTGTTCTACACTGCAATAAAACATCCAATGTGTTGAAATTTTTAATGTCAAACTCAAACAAAACGGATACGACTTTATAACCGAGCATATCACTCAAGTGACTTTCGTGTTCTTCAGACTGGACGTATCGTTTGATGAAGAAGGCTTCAAAAATATTTCTAAAGTCACGATCTTCATCAGCTTCCCAAGANAAAATATTTCTAAAATCACGATCTTCATCAGCTTCCCAAGACAGTACGCAAAAGCTAAAAAAGTCCATAAGATACTCCATAAAATCTGGGCAGTCGATTTCTGCGAGGTCAGTTTTGCCGCTTACTTGGCAACTAGACTGGAATTGAATAACAGCCTGGTGAAAGTTTGGAGCAACTTTGGCGATCACATTATTCATATGGAATAGCAATTCAGAGACTGTATCCATAAACGTTGGTTTTTTAATGGCGTCCATGAGAGACTTAAACCTCGACTCAATAAACTGATCGTACACTTCTGCAGCTGTAATTTCTATACGTAATGCCATTCCATCAGACACTGTAGAATTACAATATTTCTGCACTGGTTTTTCATACAACTGCGCCAATGTTGTCCAAATTTGTGCTGGCATCTCCCTAAATCTTGTTTCGTATTTAAAAAATATCTGTTCGGCTTCATACAATTCAATCAGAGGCCATAATTGGTTGTGTATGAGTTCTATTATATCATTTCTGGACATGCACAATAATTCGGCGTGAACATACGTGTTTCGGAGGTTGGACAAAAACACTTGATTGTTGCGTCTCCGTGTTGTAATAACAACACGTAAATTTGGAATTTTACATATTTTCTCTATGCATTCATAGAAAGCAGGATTCTCTTCGAATAAATAGACGTCATTGACAAAAACAAGAAGCTTGAAGTCTTCAGTTGGTTTCATTCTTTGTATAACTCTACGGTCAAACCTGGTTTTCCCCAAGTCTGCAACTTTATATTTGAAAAGCTCTAACGTGGTTTGGACTGAAGATAGTAAAACAAGCTCACTAGCTTTATAGAAGCAAACTGGAATTTCAAATATACGATCAAAAATGCAGGTTTTTCCGTCCGCTGGTGATCCAGTGACAACCATTAGTTTAAAATCCTCATTTGGGAGTTCTTGTTCAGGTATTACACGATAGAGACGGTCATTCTCATATTTTAGAAACTGGAACTTAACACCTATCATGAGGTTGTCAGCCGTACGTAAACTTTCCAAGTGCTTCATAACAACATTAAAGTCAAGCTCAGATTGAATTATTACGACTTGACCAGCACCAGGGAGATAACCAAGGTACTTAATGTTGTCCACATAAATTGCGTTTCTTTTTAGTAATTTGGAAATCTTAGTAGTGTTGCTCTTATCTGTATTAAATACCAGGTAAATTTGGCTCTCTGAAATACCAGCGGCCGTGATTTCACTGAGCTTCAGCCACCTACGAACTTGTTGATACTCATTGGCATGTTTCGAAAGTGGTTTAATATGGAGTTCACAATTTTGAAGCATCTCGTTCAGCTGATCCCCCTCCAACGCTTCGAATATTTTTGGGCTCACTTCAACTTGTTGTGAATATAACATCACGCGTCCATTCTCAATGACATATTGTCGTGCACTATTGCCGATTACCCCCCAAGTCAGCGGCTGTTCTCGGTACACTGCAAACTTGTCAAGGTCATTCAATACCAACTTCACTTCATTCACGTGACTCACCACTATCACTACATGACCACAATAAAGACAATCGGTGTTTAAAATATTAGGTCCGACAATAAGTGTAATGGGGCTTGGAGGCAGCATACAGATACAGCGTTGAGGTAAAGGTTTTTCGAAAACGTTCCTTTGTACTGTATCACCGAATATATGCAGCATTTGTCCTTTGTGACGATCATAACTGTTGTCGGGTTTTAAAATAATTTCCATGGTGAACGGTATGGAACCAATATTTTCACAAGCATAGCGAGCTGTTACCATTCCTGGAAAGAAAAATTAATATACATTAAAAAGTTAACACTAAAACTTCGGTATTAAATATTTAATAATACACCAATTTACTGCAGAAAGCACTGGACATGAAATGACATCGCACATCGCTTGATTATTCAATAAGTTTGGTGAACTTGGATAATCACAATGTATACAGCTTGAGTTAAACTTTATATTGAGAGAAATATAAAACCAAACATGGTCTAAGCACTTGAGTTAACATTGTAAACATTCCCAGAAACTATGTTACACCAAAGAATTCATTGGTTTTTGCTTAGCAATAGCCAAATATCAGTTTCAGTTGTAGCAATTTTGGCAACCGAAAGTTGTTTACTCAACGTAAACTGTTATCTGCAGCCTGTATATCACATGCCACCATTATAAAATTATTTATTAGTTTCATAAT
The DNA here is from genome assembly GCA_036561885.1 of Salina celebensis. Classification (NCBI taxonomy): domain Eukaryota; kingdom Metazoa; phylum Arthropoda; class Collembola; order Entomobryomorpha; family Paronellidae; genus Salina; species Salina celebensis. The sequence continues at coordinate 19,535 of JAAXOA010000779.1, forward strand.
GTTTACATCTTACATAATTACTGATTCCTCTTCTGTCAAACGCGGATTATCATAAAAGACTACAATCAAATGTTTCATCTTAGCGAAAACACGTAAACATTATATTTATGTACTTTTTGTATGAGGTGTACAAAAGGTGGCCGGAAGTTTGCGATATATGATTTCTCCACTACATGTCATTTCCCATATTCACGTTTCCCATGTGTGCTTTTTCCAATACGGAAATTTCCCATATCGGAATTTTCCGATAAATATTTT
>JAAXOA010000780.1:0-19781 GCA_036561885.1 Salina celebensis
CTTTTCTTGAGCCCTGCAGAGTTACCAAGGAAATTGGTTTTGTTCTTTTCAAGATGGAATGCATTGTCTTCAAAAAGATAACTTTTCAAGATCCGATGAGTAGTGCAAGTGCAAAAGATAATTATGTTTTTAAAGCTCAAAAAGCCATTGTCGCATTTTTATTGTTTGTTTGCCTTGTATGGTCAAGTTATTAATTTTTGGACAGTTTTTTTTATTATTTAAGATTTTTGTTTTATTAATAAATATCTGACTGACGATAACGTGATATTTTTTTTTGTCATTTTTAATAGTGGCTTCAATTTTTCAATTTTAAATTCATTCAAAGTAAAAATACTACAATTCGTCACGGAGTTATATGATGCAAGAAAAGAAAATGCAAATAAAATACACGCAATATTCTTGTGCTTTTCTTTTATATGGAGAGCATTATTATATCTTCTTGACCTTAGATCCTACTATTTACATTATTCGCATACAAAAATTTCGTTCTATTTACACATCAATTTTGCTCTATTCTGTTATACCTTTTTTCTATTTATTCATTCCGGAATAAGATTTTTTTTGTTAATTTTTTCATCATAGTAGAAATACGTAAAGCATTGAAAATTTACACGAAGCGCAGCAGCTTTTTTAAATTTTTCTCCTGTTAAATCATTTTTGCAGCAGAATAACAATTACTTTATAAAAACAAAATTGTCAAACACACGAAAAAAAATATGTATCACATTTCCAGTATAACATGGTAAAACTGCAAGTAAAATATGCATCCAAACGTTAAATTGGGCTCTTTTAAAAACAATAACATTATTACATGTTTTTTTATTCATGTAGTATAATATATTATATGTTTCTGCGATTAATATTTCATAGCCTCTTCTCAGCTTGTCTTTTTTCTGGAAAGAAAATTGTTTTTTTAGCCTTAGCCTTAATAGTATAACTTAAGTAGATTTTGGTAAACTAGTAAAAATTATTCTTTTTAAGGATAGACATGAAGCAGTAGAAAATACTCGGATTGTACAACTCACAAAATTGTTCATGAGTAGAGACTACTTTCTTTTTGACGTTGCTCTCTATAATTTCTGGTTTTAGCTCGGAAAAGAAAAAAAAATGCATTGTTTTTGTGCGCTTGTAAAGTTAACGTGAAATTCGTTGCATAATTTTTTTTATTGCAAAAAAAACAAAAAAATTGTCAATAGCCACTGCTTTTTCTTTTTTTTAAGGTACTTCCTCTATGAAAAATTGTTTCCCCTTTTTTTCGAGACTTAGAGCTTTTACACGTTAATATTTTAAATACTTATTTGCTATTCAATACTTAAAAAATTCATATACATATTATTTTTTCTTTCTAAAGACATTATGTAAATAAACGTGTATAATAATATCTACTATACTTAGGTTTGACAAACGACCAGCACACAGAATTATGTTTTTTTTGAAAGTAAGTAGGTAAAACAACAACAACAAACAACCGTAAAAAATACTTCTTCTCTACTATGTGTCCTATTTGAATTTTATGAACTTCGGTATCTTCCAGAAAAATGACTTCCATGAGGGAGCACAAACAAATGATCTTGTAAAATAAACAATTTTTTTATACAGAGCTTTCCTAAATGAGAAGACTTCCAAACACGGTCCCTAGCTATTTTCATCGATGACATTTAAATTGGGATGATAGACTCTAAAATGATGAGTCATTAATTTGGGATTATCTTTCATAAAGGTAGCGGTGACAGGGTGCCATACTGGAACGAGAAAACGCCTTGGCGCTCTATGGTTTTTTTTTGTATACGCGTATGCAAATCATTGTTGAAAAAAATAATACTCATTTTGGTAGATGCCTTGGTAAACAAAATGTCTCTAGTAATAATAACATAGCAGTGGGTTTTTTTCGGAGAAAAAATGCAGTTTAAGTCTTCACTGTGTTCTCTTTTTTTTGAAAAATTACCTTGGGTAGTTATGTATTTATGTAAAACGTAATAATAATAATAGTTTATATATTGCATTATTTTTGGTTAAAGTAGTACTGCACAACTCGTTTCAGGATAATATAGGATAGGATACATAGTGTTTTTAATTTACGGTCTTAAAAAGATGACTAACTACAGCCACAGCTGTCGACAACCATTTCATTGTAATTTTTTAATACAATTTTGTCCGAACTATCGGTGTACAGCAAACTGAGACTTGAGTACTTGGTTGGCACGCAACATGGCGGAGGTACAAGAGCTGGGTTCATCGAATGGACCAAGGCTTGAATCACTGCGTGATTTGTGGCGTTGAGATGTTCTGCCATTGGAAAAGGACATTCACCGGAACAGTAATATGCTGCATAGCCTGGAGATAAAACGGAAATCAAAAGTATTAGTACAAGTTAAAGGAATCTGGAGGGTCACAGGGGGGACTTGAATCATAAAATGGGATGTGGGTATTGGAGTGTAGAGGGTTACCTGGAGGAGCGACGATCCAGTCATTCCATCCTACATCTTGAAAGTCGACAAACATGGCATGTCTTTGACAAAGGTTCCGTTTTCTATTTTTGTTTCTATGATTTTTTCTCCTCTTCTGAGCTTGAGCCGACCTGTAATGCCTTGAAAGGGTTTTCGCGTCCCGGGTTTTCACAGGGTTATGCCCATCAGTCAGAATAGGTGAAAAGGACAATGGAAGAGGAGGTGTCACCAGTTTTTCTCTTTCGTCTCCTATAAAAATCAATGCGAAAAAAAAAAGAGTTAGTAACAAATCACAACATTTATCATTAATAGCAGGGAATTTACTTGAAAACTAATGTTTAACAATTGGATACTTTGCAGGTGGAAACCTCGCAATTACAAGAAACTTTTGTGCAACACGCAAAACCCTCCAACCTCACCCAAAAAGGAATCATTTAAGACCATGATACTTCTTAAGAATCGTTTATCCCCCAAAAAGTAATGACTCAACACATGCAAAGCAAACATTGCGAAATTTGTAGCATAATTTCACATACGTTTTTATACACAACATCAACTTGTTTGTGATGATATGTCTCTTGAATTGTTTTAAAATGTTCCATTATGGGATGATACAAAAAGTAATGATTTACCATCATTAAGTATTGAGTACATGACTATATATAACTTCCACTTTTTTGTAAAAGAGCATGTTGCATACCCGACAATATAGCCTGATTATTATCCGTTTCAATATCGTTCCGGCACGAAATCTTTTGTCAATCGCTTTGTTGCTAAGCGCAATTTCATTGAACCTGTTCAGGTCATGGAATACAAAAATTGTATAGGTTTTCTTGTTTAATCCAATAGTTCACAAGACAACCATCATTTTATCTTTTGCAGCTATAATTTCCAGCGGAGAAAAAAAAAGATAATGACAAACTTGAAAAGGACCGAATTCTTTTCAAATAGCAAGTGAAAACAGCAATCACATCTATTAATTTTTCTCATAGAGAATATTCTTCGCGGAGTGCATCAAAATATTATATGTAATTTACAAAAAAAATGTGGTTTTCTCCATGTAATTATGACCGATTTTCATTTTCCTCTTTGTATAGTTATCCACAAAATTACATATCATCATAGCTCGGATTTGATGCAACTTCCTTTGCATGATCATTCTACTTTGTGTCCATCCGAAGAAAAATATGGTACTGCACAAAAGCGGCATCAACATTTTTTTTCTTTGGAGGTTCACAGAAAACAGTCACTGTAATTTATAGTAATCACGAGAGACCAATCTAAGACAGATGCATCTGAACCTTCTTTAAGAAAATAGTATAACCCTACCCGACATGCAGTGTGTCTATTATTTAATATTTTTTCATATGACATTGTACACAACCTAAGCTGAGGGTCAACTTGTTGATTGTACTATTGCAATCATAATGATGTTTGATATTTTATAAAAAACGATATTACAACAGAATATTTTACAATAATCTAAACCTTTTACCGTCACGAAACTCTAAAATATCTACACAAATTGTACCACAATATATTTTGTTTTTCGTCAAAAAACAAATAAAAAGTGCATTTCCCCGTGATATGTAGGCATAAGATTCGTTTTTGGAAGATGTTGTTTTTTAATCAAAAATGATTGGTTGCATAATTTCCACTTTTCAACCTGCGAAAATTTCGCTGTTTTTCAATCTTTCATGAGATATTCTTTACACAAAATGCCCTTCACATCATAAAAGGATTTTTTTTTCTTTTTTTAGGATAGAAATCATCCTACGGGCAATACTCAAATCTGACAACTTATGACAAGAGAATCATAATATTCCTATTGAATAGTCGGAGTCTATAATCCTGAAGGTATCAGGTGCACAATGCGTGGCAGGAAGAGGGAAACCTGAACCTTCCAGACAAAAAGCTCATCCCAAAAAGAATTGTGTGTGTTTACTGAACAAAGTCAAGTTCATTGTGTCACAGTCCCTCTAACCACGATCGCCTCTCTTCACAGCTATTAAGAGCAAAAATCTAGTTGCAGATAATACAAAAGAAGATAATATAATAAGTATATTTTATATACGCAGAAAACCCCATTATAAAACCAGAGCACACATGGATAATACTTCATCAAAGAAAAAAAATATTCACGGACTATTCAAGTGAAGACCATAAATAGCCCAAAACACACAAGAAAAACTGCCCTTTTTCTTTTAAATTTCATCATCCGCTTTTAAGCACTTTTAACACGATAATATTTATTACAAGCTCTGTTCCCCCCACTTAAGCCAAACAATACCTGTGAAAAGGCACTCGGGGCAGGTGGAATAATACTCACAGGCCATAACTATTTGGACACTGGATGAACTCCTTTCAGAAAAGGATTCACTTCTCAGCATGACATCTAATACATACACACACTCGCATAATATAATGCAACTTTTGTGTCGGAAAAAATGACAGAGGAAAAAAAAAGTTAAATGCTTTCTTATTGCTTTTATATCTGCATATTTTTATTGTAACAGTTTCTTTCTCAACACGATTTTATTAAGTACTTCCCTTTATGTCAGGTTTATTGCTAAACCTCGGATGATAATTTATACTTCACCTCTCTGTCTAGAAGGAACAAAGTCTAAAATAAAATAAAAAGCCGAAAAAAAAGTTATCGAAAGTTATGTTGATTTTCATATGAACACATCTTGCAATTAGACAGAACCCCTTTTTCCACCCTCTCTGTTGTGTGCGCAGTGGGGTGTGTCGTATTAGTTTTATTTACCCACACTGATTGCTTTCTTCAACGTGTGTCATACCGAACAGTGTGTGCAAATCACAGTTCTAAATCAGCTTAACTTTTAGTGCATTTTTATCAACTAGTCATTCTACCTAATATAAACTTCAGGCTTGCAACGGCCAGTGCTGGAATCTAATTTTAATGAATGAAAGTACGATAAAGATTCTATCTCATGGATATGGTAATTTTACCTGTTTTGTTAAAAATGCGGTTCCCATCAAGTAAGTAAACTGGAATTATCGATTAAAAAGACCGCAATGAGAAAATTACATGAGAGAAAAAATAATAATCGATTATCCAGGTTGAATATGCACTGGTGATTATCACGGTTTAATAGCTGCGGAGGTAGTATTGAAAGCCAATTATTTTCGCTTTTTTTATATAAAAAATCAATTTTCCATTGCTGGATATAAAAAAAAACTAAAAGTGAACCGCGAGGAAAAAGTTGCAGCTCCAGTAAGGATACCGGATTTTTAATTTTCTTTCTATTTTTGAATATCTCCTACCAGAAAGCCACTAAGCGTCACCTTTCATCCGAAATTCTCTCAAAATATTCCGGTGATCTGATGATGCGTTTTTGATATAGTCAGTCCCTATCAAGTTGATGATGCGTGATCACGATCATGACTAGTATAATTTTCAAGGGAATCTATACAGACACTTTCACATTAATTTATGCTATCATCACTCCAAACCTTCAGAGCGATTTTTCTCCCTCTGTAATCAAAATATCACAATAGAATTTCTTCTAATGGGAACCATGATGGTAGTGAGCTAACCAGTTTTTTTAATATGTAAAAAAAAAGAATTTCCCACAAAAAGTTATGCTTTTGATCAACTCATAGAACACCACACACGGCACAACCCCAAAAATGGCTCTGTCTATGAAAGTATGCATTCTAAATTTAAGCTATAAAGATTCCTTTACACTATCGTCATCGTCATTGAGAAAAAAACCTGTTACTTTATGCATAACCGTTTTAACCTGTGGATTGTGTGGATATTTTTTTTATATAAAAAAGAATCCTCCTCGTTTCTTCTGAAGGACCCAGCCATATTGCGTTTTCAGCTATTGATTCATGCTCCTAATTACTCCAATATGCCGGCTCATTTTTCTTTCACGAGAAATATTTAAAGATTGAAATTTAGCACCTATCGGCTCTACAGGTGCGGGATAAGTTATAAATGACACCTGTTTTCAAACAGGATGACTAACTTATAAAAACGGCGACGGATTTTCCATTTTAATATGTAATTTAGTTGTTTTAATGTGAACCAAAAAGTGTAACGTTTTCTTATAAAACGACAAAAGAGGATCACGCAAAGGGGAAAAAATGTTGAAGAAAGGAGGAGATGAGCAACACAATTTCCAAAGAGGTTGTTGCACGTAAAAAAAAAGTAAGAAGGATGCCGCCACAAGACAGGACAATTTGCTGCGGATTTTGTTTGGGCTACTTGTATAATATCATTGTTAATTTTGATGTAATATAAATGAGGTTTCCCCCATAGACACACATAGACACACCATTACTGACAAAAAGGTGGATTTTCGTTTTTAGAGAGAAAAAAAGCGAAACACGTTTTTAAGGTGAAGAGGGACAAGAAGAGGGGGTGGGATGACGTGGTCGTCGACAATGATCACGTAATGAAGGGGAATACTGGGGATGTTGAGCCGACATGAATGAAAAAACATAATAACACAGAGGCGAGTCAAAAAAGACTTCTGACCATCTTGTGTGTGATCTTGTAAGAAATCGGTCAAAAAACTGCAATGATTCCAATTGTAATTGTTGTTGTTCCTGAGAAAAACGAGGAGTAGAGAGGTCTAAAGAGAAGATACTTACCTATCATTATTGGAGCTGATGAAATCGTCGACAGCGGCCACCCCCACTTCCGTCGGCGACGACGAAGAGGACACCACCAACGATGATGGTGGCGTCTGTGCGTTAAACAAAGATAGAGATTCACCGGAATCTTGTGTACTTTCAGCCGACGGGAATGACTCAGTGGTAAACTTGTCTTGTCCTGAGCCGACACCACTTTGGCCATCACTTGTACTATCACTTGAAATGATTCTGCCGTCGCTACTAAAAACATTACTCGCATAGTTATCGGCAGCGTCTCTTTTCACTCTCAAATTATGCCTTTGAACAACAGTCTCCTGGGGCAGTGTGTGCCCCTCGTTAGTCACTCCAACTATTTCAAGAGCGAGTCCGTGGTTCTTCTTAGGATTACTCATCCACCTGGCTACAGCGGGAAACACGTCAAATGTCAGCCAAAACGTGGATGTGCCATTTTTGCGTTTGCTCAAAACTACTGTTTTGCTGTCAATTGGATAGGTTATGGGCTCCACCAAGTGAGACTCCTTTGGTTTCTTAGAGACAGGGCTGGTCGCTGGCTTCATTACGTCACAGAGCAAGATTCGCACAGCTTTCAGCTCTCCGATCGACGACGCTTCCGTTGTATCAACAAAAAGATTATTTTCGTCCCTCTGGCCCTTTATCAATTCACTTTTCACTCTTTCACTCTCTCCGACTGGTGACGAGACTGTGATCTCAAATGGAATCCGGAGCTCTGCCCCAGTTACTTTTTCCATGGAGGGAATCGAGTCCAAACTGAACTTTATGTGGTTTTCGCGACCCTTCCACTCGTACGTTGGCTCTTTGGGGTTACCTAAACAATTTTATGTCACACAAACAAAATATTCATCATCTTTTAGTCTCTTACATTATCCCATTACGCAAAAGCCATATATTAATTTGAACCCTGTTTATTATTGTCACATCCAATAACAACCTGTCTTGTAAAAAAATTGTTGCGAAAGTCAGGCTCATAAGTAAAAGCGTTCCGAACCAGTCATATTTTTACTAACAGCTTCATTGAAGGTAAACCGCGCAATAAAAAAATACCAGTAAACAGCATACTTCTTGTTCTTGTGTGTCGAAAACACAGCCAAATTATGAAAGTTTATTGCAGGGATTCTTGTTTCCTTTGAATCACCGTCAAAAATTCCACATCCTTAGAGGCAAATCTCTGTTTTTATAAGCATTCTTTTGGTTTTTCAAAAAAAATACTCTAGAAAATAATAAAACATGACGGGACAAGGGCAGCGTAGCTTTTGTTTTAACCAAGAGAATCTCCAAGCCAAGTACACAACCAGTGTTTTTTTTACTGCTATGGATACAAAACTCCCAGAATGTCTGGGTTTACCGAGTGGTGTGTCAAATGACATGAAAAACAACAGGGTAAAAAAATATCTTAACAAAGACTTCATCACCAAGCTATTTGTTTCCTTCGTAGTAGTTTTGTTGTTAAACTGATCTGCTACTTAGAAAAGGAAAAAAACACATTTCATGCAATACGTGGACGGAAGCTTGATATTAATGGCACTTTTATGGCTTTAAGAAAAGTAAGATTTTTTTAAAAGAATAAAACACAGGAGGAAAAATGATATATTATTGTTGTTGCCACAAACTTTTTTTGTTTTTCTGTCTTGTACAGTTATGCGTGAATGTACATCTCTATTTCGTCTATTGTTTTTTTTCCTAGACTACCCCACACAGAAATTACTTGGAGAACAAAAGCGTAGATAATTTGGAGAAAAGAGAAAAAAAGTTAAATAAAACGCAGACGTTGTTTTACTTACCGGGTTGGTGATAAAACGTCCTAACAGTGTTTGCTGTTCGCGTATGTCGTCCAGGTAAATTGAGATTTGAGGTGGGCAACTCCGTCCCAGTTTGCTTTTGATAAAGATCAAGAAGATATTTAGGGATTTTGATCTTTTGCTGTTGAGCTCTTTGTGGTCTTGTGGCCATGCCAAATAGTTTAAGAAATTGGGATTCTAGACGTTTCAGCATTTGAGGCTCGACAGTACGGGATATTTCAACACTGCTACCGTCATTCTCATCATCCCCACTTGGCTCGGTTGGTTCGCCTTCCATAGAAATATTTTCACCTTGTTCTTCCTCTTCAGCGGATTCTGATGAACCTGCAATTACGTTTACATCATAAACTATTTATACATGTGTGCAACATTTTGTGTTCCTATTATTTTACCAAAACACCATCATCATCACATTCCTTATCCGAAAACCCCTAAACAATTACGTCCTGGATGAATGGGCATCAACAAAAGCCTAACAAGCAGAGCACTCAACGCTGAGCCGTCGTGTACTTTGTCAAACCACTCATTTCTATGAAAATGTGTGAAAAGCTTTTGGAGCGTCTCACATTGTAAACTCTTCATTTTTCCCATCCTATAATATTTCTCATGACAAAAATGCTCAGGATGTTTTTCCTCGACTTGAACAAGCTCTCAGGAAGAGAGAGAGAGAAGAGAGAAATATACATATAAAATATGGGCAAGGCATCACTTAACAAAATTCTTGAGCTTGTTAATTGATATTTGTTTGTAGTGTTTTTGCCTTGTGGCTTTTTATATATAATGACGTGTTGAAATGTAATCGGGCTATGAAGATGTGAAAAGAGCACTGACCTGTCAACCGATTTCCAATAGACTCATGAAAAAAGACAGAGTCCATGCTGAGGACGGGAAGATCAGGTGAAACTGAGAGTCCTCCAAAGTCATGCTGGTGACCGTTTTTATTGTTAAAAGCTCCATTCACAAGAAAGCCATTGTACGTTCTCATTGTTGAAACGACATTGTTCATCACCAGCTCACAATCACTAGCAGTCCTACTACAACTATATCTTGATGTAATTAGAATACTACTTAAGTCACTCAAGTCTAGGATGACGAGTACGGTAAAGAGGTAAAGGGCACAGGGTCTTGTCAACAAATTGTTACTACTACTTATTCTTCTTTTACTCCTATGATGATGATTGTTATCACTACTTGAATAAGCACATTTAAAACTACTCCTAGAGAGTTCATCCTCGGTATTACAAGAAGTACAATTATCACTACAATTATGTCTCCTCTTCTCCCCCGCATCCCTTCTCACACTCCTGCAGAGGAGCTCATTCTCATAAATACTTTCGTTAAAACTATCGTCCACGCTGGCAGGATCTCCTCCCCTCCCACCCTCACTACTCGTAGCAACTCTGCTAATTTCATGTTCAACGGGAGTCGTTACGGGGTCACTTTTCCTACTGTCATTCTCACTCGTGGGTATCGACGCCCTCGTCGTTGGCGTCGATGAGGGTGCTGTTTCCTCTGAGAGTAGCACAGGAACGCACACACACATCTTCAAACAAACGTGCGACACAACGAACTCGACAAAACCAGGCGTGATGAGAGGTTCATCACTTAAAGTCGGAGGAGAAGATGATGCGTGCTATTTTCAACGAATAGCTAAAGTACTTCATCTTCCGTCTTCATAGCAGAAGACAATGTTTCATTACTATTAGATTTCTTGATTGATTCAGCAGCACAACACTGAAAACTTTGTCATTACTTTTTACTCACGCTCCTAGTCTGGATGGCCACATTGTTTTTCATACAGTTTCAATCCGAGTTTTTTTTTCTCTCTGGGAGCAACCGAGAAAATATAAAAATGATGAGCCAGTCAAAAAAAAGGAAGCTGTTTAGCGCACTGTACTATTTTTACACTAATAGGGCAACTCAAACTTATCCCCGTTTGTTTGGTCCTAAAATGAGATGTTATTCGCAATGTCCATAATGTTCAAACTTTTAACAGGTAGGATTTAATGTGTACGAAAGGTGTCTCCATTCTGAAATCACGGCTTGATGAGATTCTCCTTTTTTTCACATAACTCTGTATCTTGTAATGTATAGAAGATTATTAAGAGAAAAATAAGCAGTATTAATTGTTTTCAATCTGGTTATCATTGCAATAGTAAATCTGATGAAGATGCGGTGACGGTGACCATCATCAAGCAGGCACACACTCACACTCACACTCACAATCCTTTTTGATAAATAATATATAAAGCGGTTATGTTAGCGACGACTCTCAAACTGAACTGACTGACCGAGTGTGCTAAGTCTCGATATGGAATAAACAAAAAAATGTAAGAAAAATAAGGAGAAGAAGACGCAAAAGATATAATGATACACCTTGGAATATAATGGTGTGACGATGATGTTGCTGTGAATTTTTCTCTCTCTGTGAACTTTATGACGATGATAATGATGGTATTTCGTTTTTGTCTTTTTTTTCTCTTCTTCTTCTTTTGCCGTACGTGTATGCATATGAAAAACACATTGACTGCATCAAAAACGGCTAGATAAGTTTGGATATGTACATAATATAATGTGTGTTACTTGCTGTTAGCATACGACATATAAAAATGTGGTGGTTGAGGTAATATGGATTCTTGTTATTATTGTGAGCATTGTCTATATTATACCTGTTTAAAACGTTTAAGGAACTGTGTAAGGCATAATAAGGACGGTGGAGGACGCAGGTACACAACACTCATGGTGATATTAAGGAAAGTAGCTTTTTCTTATTTTGATACGCACTCATACCTCCATCATTACAGTCCATAATAACACGTAGGGAAAATGCCAGTTAAGGCTAAATCTTCATAAGAAACACTGTGGAGGCTGGTGTGTTTAGCTAACTTGTTGAGTTCATCAAACATTTTTGTTTCATGTACCAACAGACAAATACACACTCGCCCAGACACGTTATTATATGGCCAGAGAGAGAGGAAAGGAAAGATATTGCCCTTCTTGAAAAAAAAATCTTTTTTTTCTACCTGTCTAAAACACAGCTACGGAGAATAAAAGTAAAATACTGATGAAGTCTCGGTATACATCAGAGCATATTGTACCTCTGCACGAAAACTGGGGGTATATGGTCAATTTGGCTAGGATGAGATTCTACATTTTGGGTCCATGCATGGACGGACTGTGGTCTATCAACGTACATCAGAGGACGATACATTCCTATTCTGTATAGGTATGCTCACCTACCTGCCAAATACTTTGTTAAAATTATCATTATTCACCAATGCGGTTCTTCATCATCAGCAAGTCTTCTTTTTTGCTTCTTCGTGGCATTTGTAACTCATTTAAAATCATCAGGTTGTTGCTTCACTAGACAATCAATATATGTGATTGTCTTGATCAGGAGGATACGTCACACAAAATATTTATTTCCATTATGCATATCTTCTGCAAACGAAGTATTTACATGCGCCTCTCCTATTCAGACACAGGACAACAACTTTGTATTGGCACAGGATATGCAAACCACTTTCCTCCCAGAGGGTCTTCGTATTTATTTTTACTTGCCACTTATGTGTGAATAGGTATACGGATATTTTAGGGTTGCCCAAAAGGAACGTGACATGCTTACAGTGTTTTCTCTCTTTTTTTTCAAAATCCGTATTGGATGCAGTTAGTTTATAGTTTTTATGCAATACTCTTTTCTTCCGAGCTTTTCCCACCGAAATCTGTTGAAGAAAATTGAAAAAAACGTGGTGATGGTGGTGGTTCTGGTTAAAACAATTGTTTCCGCAGGAACACATCCTTGCCTCACAAACGAAAATGCAACTAAATACGGATAATGCTTACACAATCACAAAGCCCCTGAGATTCTCATTGTATTATGCGTGTAAGGAGTGAGATGTGAAACAATGACAACGTAACAGGTCGACAATTGTAAGCATGTCAATAACAAAGATTCTTCTTCAACAGGTACAATACCTTTTGAAGAAAGAAAATGGAAGCACTTAAATTATTACCGAAAAAAAATTGTCCTCTCTATTGTTCATGTAAACTATGAACTTTGTATTTTGTAATACAGCAAAAGAATAGGCTGCGGTACGCCCTAATATTATCCGCAACCACCAGAGAGGCTCATCTTTAAACTTGTCGCCTTTGCACATCTCACACATCCCTTCAATCTCTGTAAATATTCTTGTTTCTCATCAAAAAGAGCAAAAGATTTTTTTTGAGAATCTCTGGATGCAAACGGAAAAATGCGAAGGAAATTTTAAAGCTGCCTAAAATGGTGCGTGGCATGACATGTGAGAGTATTGTTTATAATGTTTGGTTTTTTCCCTTTGAAAAAGAGATTGTGGTGTACCTGTAAATCCAGTGGGTTCCTGGCCAGGTTACAGCAATCTTTGTGATTTCATAAAAACGGAGTTTCAAAACATGCTCCAGAGAGGTAAAGCATTTTTCTGCTGTGCACATTTTTCTATAGTGCAAGAGAATAGAATTACAAAATATTATATGGTTGCTGTATTAGGAACAAGTGGTTTCATTACGCGAACAGGTGAAGGCTTACGGCAAAACTGAATTGCTTTGGGGTACCTTTTTTGTTCCTCCGAGAGGTTAGACAATTAAGCTTTCAGCATCTCTCTCTTTTTTTCTATCGACTTACATGTGAAATACTCTGTCAATAAAAGTAAAAACAAACCGGAGTATTAAACCTGCCCTAGCGAAATATATAACTATTCTGGATGTGGTGCATACAAAAAGTTTTCAACAGAACTTTAACCCCGCTCCAATAATACCTTTAACCCTTAGGGCAGAGCCGTTAACTGTACCTTTGAGATTCCCTCACGGATCGGGTATGAACCTGTCATGCGTGGCTTATTGTATTAGCTACAATCGCATTTTCAATCGGGTGGACTGGAAACCACCATTTAAAACTAAGCACATTATATAAATGCGTTACGTAATTGTACAACCAACATTCACTCACATAGATGGACAGTCAAACTGCGTGAATTCAATGAGAAAAACATGGGTCCAGTTGTGTATGTCCATGTCTTTTTACAAGTCATCTAAATATTATGATGTATACTTTTTCACACGTCTGTAAAACTCAAACAACGCTCTTGGGGATGTTGGATGGAAAACCATAGAAATCTTTAGATGGAACTTTTATGAAAAAAAAAATCCCATATTCCATTGTCAGCCCCTAAAAGTTAATATTGCTTGAGTGATTTTCTCTTTTACTGTTGGCTACAATACATATTAATGAAGAAATATATGATAGACCCCTAAAATTTTACTACTCCTTGGGCAGAAAATAATCACCCCTTTTATGAAAAAGCATACCAAAAACTACCTTCACCTTAATCCATCACTTGTTTTTGGTCATTTTTTTGCTCTTTACAAAAAAAAGAAGCTTGTTGTACACCCCATTTCAATACAAATTTTTACTCAACTACAATTTGCGAGTTCTCAATGAAAATCCCATTAGCATCAAATGTGAATGAGGATAAAAAAAAATATCCAAATAAAATTCCATAGGAGTAAAAGCCATCATCAAATTGTCGATGAATGAATTAGGGGGATGATGTCATCCACTGTTCAAAACAGAGTTGCTTGCGGTCCTGCCAAAAAAAACATGATTACATATTTTTACCTTGCGCCAATGTTTCATACACATTTGCAAATACTATCACACTTTAAGATCACAATATATTACAGAAAAATTCTCTCCAAAACCATTTTCAAGATGATCGATTCGCTAAGTACTGAAGAAGCAAAAAAAAACTATTTTTTTTGTCTATGATTGAGCAAGAGGAACGAAAGGCTGAGTAAATTGTGATGCACCTCTTACAAAACATCTTTGAAAAATATTATTTTGTTTATGTTAGCCCAATGTTAAAATCATCGTCTATAAATACACTAATTGCTTAAAAGATAATTTTTACATTCTTCTTTGTCATTCTGCGAAGTTCGCGAGTGAAACAGCAACACCTGCTATAATAGCCTAAATAATAATAGTAATCATAAAAATGTATGAAAGGATCGGTTATATAGGAGAGCTTCAGTAATAAGATTTATTTAACCAGTTGGTCAAACACAAACCGCACGGTAACGTTACACTGCATTTTGTTAAATAGCAATTAAGGTAAAAATGATGTGGCCGGCCACAAGTAAATGATGACGATGTATATAAAAGAGTGTACACAAGTGGGAACCAAATGGGCGAAGTAAAATTTATGTGCACACAATCTAGTCGATTAGTTTGCTTAAGGCTCTTTTTTTTCTTGAATAGTTTTTGTGCGTCCGTCTTTGGTATTCTGCTTTTTCCCTTGTTGATCGTGGGGCCAAGCTGTCTAGCAAGGTAGGATGGGCACATCATCATCACAAGAGGCAAAGTGTGAGTGTTGTGCAGATGAAAAACGAGGCGAGCCTCCCCTACCTTGTTGAATCTACCTTGTGTAACAAATATCTAGTCAAGAGAATTCTCTGTGGCGAATCACCGAACAAAAACGAAATTCTCGCCAACATTCAAGATTCTCAATTTTTTAAAGGTTGAAGGAGCAAAAAAAATATATATCGTCTTTGTAAAGTTTGATTGAGGAAGTCAGGATGAACAAGGTAGCCTGTTATTATCAATACTATTACTGCATTCTATATCTTCACTGCCACTCCACAGCCAACGACATTTTTATACAAGAGGAAAAAAAATATTCCGAATGCAGAGAGTCTCTGAAAAATGCTAATGATTATTATTTCTTAAGGTATTGACTAAACGCGTGGAAGAGTCTTTGAAGAAGCACGCCATTCATGGACTGACAACTGATCCCCAGGTGTAAAATTCTCCTGGACCTGAGATAAAAATCAAGTGCATCATCCATTAGAAGTAATGCAATTACTAACTTTGAATAGAATTTTACTGAGAACGAAAGTAGTGGTCTTGATGGCTGGTATTTTGGATATAAACTACCTCACCTGAAACAAGATCTTTGACTTGCAACGAGCCTGTTTAATTGGGCCATGAGTACATCCTTACATCATCAGTCAGAAAATGTTTGTCTAGTTGTGCTATGATAATTATAATGCAGGCTGAAAAGATAGATAACTATTACTAGGATAAGAAAAACTTGCTTGTAAATAGTCCAGTATTTCATATCATATCACGTGCAACATTTTACGTTAGATTTCTTGCATCAACACATGCTCATCGATTGGAAAAGTATGAAGTAAACAGGTAGAATATGACAGTTTTGCAGGGAAGCTGACATTTTATATTATAGATTTTTTACGAAAAACTTGGCAAGCGCTCTGGGTTTGTTGTCATATCACATATCGGTTGTCGGTTAGTAAATAGGAACCAACTGGACAAAAAAACAGACAGCCATGAACCTCTGAATGTCATTCGGTAACAAAGCGGCATGTTATATTTCATAACATGTGTGTGCTTCATTCTTAAAAGTATTGGGAAACACAGACATTTACAATTTTCTGTTTATTTGTGTTGGTTAGTTACTAAAAGTACTACTTTATAAAGATACATTCGTCATTTCTGAAGTCATCCTTATGTGGAATGCTTCGAAAAGGTTACTGGATAATTCTTACCTGAAAATTCATAATAACTATCTGTTTCAATTGATTTGATTACAATCATTAGGAGTCATCTGCATCAACAGCGTTCCATGAAATATGCTCTAACCGAGGATTCGTAATGCCAAACTCTGTCAACTGATTAAGCCCAATGGTTTATGGAGAAGATTTTAATTTTCACAGGAATCTGTTTTTACGCTACCACATGCTATCTATTGTTACATATACTTGACCGCCTTTTTAATCACTGTTTGTGGGTTGTATTAAAATTAAAGGAACCGGTTCCGTATTTTATACGCCTATGAAAACTACAAAAGAAACCTTACATTTTGATTCCTTTTTTAAAGCAGTTTTTTCCAGATACTTCAGTTTTTCGCTTTTGCAAGAATTAGTTTTCGAAATTTTTCGTCATTACACTCGCTTTTACACTATTGTTGAGAAACTGAAAATTGAAGCTGCTAATTTACGTGCAAATTTGATAATATCCTATTTGTTCAGTTTGCCAAAGTACACGTTTTGTTTATTGTGAACCTCCAAATGATATTTTTTGCATAGTTTGATAGGTTAATTATCTAAGTATCAATTTTCAGCAACTGGTACATAAAAACCAAAACTCACTTTGATATTTCGTCATGATTCAGGTGTTGGAATTGGATTCTCATAAAAAAATGTTGTCATTTTTTGGATGATTATATTGAAATANACCAAAACTCACTTTGATATTTCGTCATGATTCAGGTGTTGGAATTGGATTCTCATAAAAAAATGTTGTCATTTTTTGGATGATTATATTGAAATAACCTCCCGATCAAGGATGGCTTAAACAAATGAAAACTGCTATTTAATACGCACCTTGGTACATTCTGAAATCTCAAAGTACAAAAAAAACAATTCATGAGCACCACCACAGCTTAAGGTGGCGATCATCATTCATTCAGAAAACATGTGGAGAAAATTAGCATAAAAAGAGAATAATATGCATACTAAAGCAATTATTTGTGGTTTCAGGTGATGAAGGTATTTTGAACAAGCAAAACTCACCCACTCACATTATCTCGTTATTATTATTTTTCGCCAATTTTCGTTAAAAAATATTGAATGGACTGAAAAAACAAACTTGGCCGCGCTGCCAGTTTGTAATACGAGAATCCACAAACAAAATCTTCTGCTTATCGAAATGTAGATAAAAACTCAACGCAAAAATGAACATAGTAACAAAAATGCTAGTAGCTCGTCATTCATAAAATGTGCAAATTTTCTTCACGACACTGTTGTGAACGACATGGTTGTGAAGACGAAGAATGTAACAAAAAAAACTTGTGAACGAGCGTGTGTTGTATGTGTGTGAATCTTTCTTTTTAGATAAAATGATTGCGGTTATATCTGGTTAATAATTGAACAAACATCCTCCACGTACAAATTATTCATTTTGGCAGTGTCGAAAAAATATTTTACAATGAGGATATTATGCTAAGGATAATGACGGTGACTATCCCAGAACCCTGATTTAATTATTGGTGTGTGTTAAGTAAGCGTTTTATAGACAGAGCTATTATCATTTTTCGTTGTGTGGTGTATGCCTCTATGGCCAAACAACTTATAAGGATCTGATAAAATATTCATTCTTGAGATTTCTCATCCTTCTTCTCCCTCCTCATTGTTGTATTTTAAAGTATGTGGACAATATTATTTCAAACATGTAGGATGATATCAGCATTGAATATAATTTTTTTTATGGTCGGATATAATTTATGCATACAACGTGGGCTATAGAGCTACACACATCGCAATAACTTCACCACTTCAACTACGTGCATCATTCTGTATCCTCGGCAAATAAAAAATATACATCTTCTGACCTTTGCATGACACATTCAAAAAAAAATATTAAAGACACGATTCCATTCACGCGAAACTGCGTTGAGATTGTTGGAAATGTGGTGAATCATCGATATTATCGATTTCCCCCTACTGGTGGCCAATTATTGTTTGATTCATGAAAAAAAAATCCATACACACGCATCCCTCAGGATTGAGAGTTGGACACCTCAGCGTTTACAATTAACACCTGCAGATATCCCAGACTTGAAGAAGATGAATTATAGTTGTAAGCGCACGGGTAAACTTTACAAATTCCCAAGAGGGAAATTTTCCATTGTTATGTGTTTTTTGCAAAGTCTAACTCAGGAGCTCATGCATCTAGGTATAAAGTATAAAGTTTTAATTTCAGTATATGCATAAAGTAGTCGGAAAAACAACTAAAAAGTCGTTATATAGCAACTGTACAGTTAACTGTTTCAAATTTCACCATTAGAACAACAGAGGGAGAGTTGTTTGCAAATCGTTTTCACACAATGCCCCAAATACTACTTGTCAATCATGAAAATATGCATAAAAGTATCTAACATCCATTATAAAATCGTTATTTGCCTTTCTAGCAAGAACTTTCTTGGACATCAATGAGAATCCTCAATTTGCCAAGTAAATCCTGGCTGTTATATATGAAACTGATATTATTCTTGATAACATTCGCATCGCGGTGAAAGTTACAAAATAAAAAATGCTTTAATATTCGCAAAAATTCTCTCCACTTAGGTTTTTTTCTTTTCTTTTTCAATTTACATGACTGGCGGTTTGTAGTTTTGGCTTGTCCCATTATTGCAAATATTTTTTTTTTCGGGATTGTTTTTTTTCCATCAAAAGTCAACTCTCTTTCGACAAGATGAATGAAAAGAATTTCATCATTTCCAATATATCTCCCGAAATACTTTTCTCCTGGCAATTCATACTTGTGCCAATCTTGTTTCTTTCTTCAACTTTTTTTCCGCTTTCCCACAAAATTCTTTTGTTGTTTTGTACATTGAGAATATTTCGAAAGTTATAACTGTAAGTTTACATTAAGAAAAAAAGCTTGAAGCCATATAACACTTCATTATTTTCCAGTTTAAATTTCTTTCGTATTGACAGTTGTCAATTGATGCGTGCGCCACAATATATCAGGAGGATAATAATGGATACAATAAAAGAGCACTGACGGTGACAATAGTGATAGCAAGTAACACACAGGTCCTCTACATCTTAGGGATGATCCATAAAGTACGTAACGTGGAGGGAAGCTTGGGTTATTTGTGAACGACCCGAAAAATGATTGTATGGGAGCAAGTCTTCATCAGGTGACTGGACGAACCTGATCAGCCGAGAGGACAGAATCCCACAGTCGACAGCCGAACTGGCCACAGACGGCGGGGTTCGGCTGTCGACTGTGGGATTCGGTCCTCTCGGCTGATCAGGTTCGTCCAGTCACCTG
>JAAXOA010000781.1:0-19770 GCA_036561885.1 Salina celebensis
TGATTTTGTTTGTGGGGTGGAAAAATATTCGGGTGGCTCAACATGCGATGTAGAAGTTGGAGGTGGATTGATGTGCGCTGCGAAGAATGGAGATAGTGTACTTTGTGGTATTCAAATTATTAGGTTGTGTATATTTTCCGTTCCTAATTTGTACATTGATGTGTCAGTCCATAGAGACTGGATTGAACGTAGTATTTTGGAAATGAATCGAAAACTGATAAGGACAGAGACAGAACCAAATAAATCTGAAGAACATAGATAATTTTGCTACAGTCCATTAAAATATAATTATCAATCAATTACTTTTATGTATACACAGTCATAATACACGCGACAAATGATTACAAGACCGCAAAGCTTTCTCTTTCTCCGATGACAATTCATGTAAAATTTTGTTATCATGGATCAATGCTGTAATCAGTAGGTATATCAGATCAAATTCCAAATGGCGATACAGCATCGAGCTTTTCGAAGTTATCAAATGTTCCATAGTTTTTGTCCGTCACTGTTTTCAGGCAACTACTCTAAACTAACTTTTAGCGTTCTCTAGGCAATTACTAATGCGGAAATGGCATGCATCAAACTTCTTCTTGTTTGTTTACTTGTAAGTTCTAGCTATTGCGTGGAGCTCCATGCAGGCATTGGAGAAGATTGCGACAAGCCCGAGGATTGCGTAATCGGTGACCATGTAATATGCAATACCGAGGGCAAATGTGATTGTGACGGAGGAAGTGTTTCAAACGGAGATCTAACACAATGTTTAGATATCGTCGATAAAATTGGTGGACAGTGTTTAGAAGAAAATCAATGCAGAGGCGGAAAACCAGGGCCCTTAAGTACTTGTTCAAACGGTGTTTGTAATTGTACTGAGGAGGCTGCATATGCACCAGGTTTCCACGTCTGCCACAAATTAGCTGGTTTGGGGGAGAGCTGCGTGATCAACCAACAATGTAGTCAAGGAAGTGGAGGAGTTTATAGTATGTGCAATCTACTAGGAAACGTATGCATGTGTAATCCAGGACTTTCAGTAAAAGAAGGCACAACATGTTTACCTAAACGATTTGAACTTGATACTCCATGTATTGTCAACAATCAATGTCAAGGCGAGTATACTGAATGTTCGGTTACACCAGAACAGCCCGATAGCAAAACTTGCCATTGTTTGGAAACAGCAATTCGTCAATCAGAGAACCACCATGTTTGTCGGCCAAAGAGGACTCAGATTGACGAAGATTGCAATTTTGATGCTCAGTGTACAGCAAACATAGGAAATTATTCGGTATGTGAAAAACCAGATAATAAATGTAAATGCAACTCCGAATCGGTTGCAAACACGGTGGGGACACCAAACACAAAGTGTTTGCCTGCGAACATCTTCATTGGCGACTCCTGCTTGGAAAACCAACAGTGCGTTGGTGCCACAACCTCAGTTTGTACATCAGTTTGTGATTGTATTCCTTCTCATGTAGCGAGCATGGACCGATCAGATTGTTTAATGATTCAGAACGAAATTGGATCCACTTGTGCTGAAAACCAGCAATGCTATAAAGGTCATCTTGGGGAGTTGAGCATTTGCAGTGGTGGCAATTGCAGGTGTGACAACACATCTGTTTCACCTGGACCGATAATAAATGTAAATGCAACTCCGAATCGGTTGCAAACACGGTGGGGACACCAAACACAAAGTGTTTGCCTGCGAACATCTTCATTGGCGACTCCTGCTTGGAAAACCAGCAGTGTGTTGGTGCCACAACGTCCGTTTGTACATCAGTTTGTGATTGTATTCCTTCTCATGTAGCGAGCATGGACCGATCCAATTGTTTAATGATTCAGAATGAAACTGGATCCCCTTGTGCTGAAAACCAGCAATGCTATAAAGGTCATCTTGGGGAGTTGAGCATTTGCAGTGGTGGCAATTGCAGGTGTGACAACACATCTGTTTCACCTGGAAACGAACATAAATGTTACAAAATGGCATTATCGGTTGGTGACCAATGCCAACGAGATGTTCAATGCTCAGCACGCCTAGGATATTCCCATTGTTTCCCGGACACATGCATTTGTAATGAAAACGCTGCCAGTTCGATGGACAAGTCAAGATGCATTCTTAAAAGACTTTTAGGAGAACCTTGCGAACAATTTGAACACGGTCAATGCAACCATGTACCCCATGCATCTCTGTCAAACTGTAACTGGTACACAACAACAAACATGTCAATGTGACAAGACGTTTATGGCGAATCCCGTAAACTCCACTACAAGCTGCATTAAAATTGCTGCTAAACTTGGTGACTCTTGCTTGGAACATGAAGATCAATGTAATAATTTGGATGGAGCCCTATGCGACAAAAACACCATGACCTGTTCATGCAACTCTGACACTGACGTCCCAAGCAGTAGCGGTAAACGGTGCCTGAGAAAGAAAAGTCTGCTGCATGAAAGTTGTCTTGAAGACGTTCAGTGTGATGTCCAATTCAGCCGGTGTCTTTTAAAGCAAGGATCTCTATTGGAAAAGGAATGTAAATGTCCAACTACGTTTATTGAAAGCTCTAACAAGTGCTTGCCTGTACGACAAAACTACGGACAAAGTATGTCAAGTTGATATGCAATGTGCTGAAATCGGCATAGGCTCTACGGTCAAATGCTCCGAAGGAGCATGCAAATGTCCTCCGGCATCCCCAACATATTACAATGATCACTGTGTGCGACCCTCGTATCTAAACGGACCTTGTCTAAACGCCGACGAATGCAAGGTTACAGCAGGGGAACATAGCCATTGTTCCGGAAGCGAAGACACGAAACTATGTAGCTGCACTGCCAACGCCATAGAACATGATAAAAGATGTTATCCTATTAAGCTGATTGGAGACCAATGTTCCAGCGAACTTGAATGCAAGATCACTATTCGGGGCAACGTGAAATGTAGCTCGGAGAGATGCACCTGCGCTGAAGGAGCAGAGGAAGGCGCATCGGGTTTAAGCTGTAACAATGGTGCAACAAGTTTCCAGAATTTTGGAACATTCTCGCTAATTATCTTTGTGATGAATGTGATTGCGCTCAATGTTTAGCAATTTTTGTCAAAAAAAAAAATTTGTAATAAAGCAAAAAAAGTGTCATGAACTCTCTTGAATTGTTCTTGTTTGCTTAATATCTTCATGACGAAACAGTTGTGTTGTACCTGTCGTAATATCAATCATGACACTGATAGGAAGTTTCTACGCATGATCTACTATCAGATATTCCCACCAGTTCCGTCCGATACAGTTTTAACCTTGACAAGAACATTTATCGTGCGGGCCACTTATGTGATTGAAGCATTATCTGTTACAAATTTTGGCATTTGTCATGTGTGAGGTAAGAGTGTTATCATCACTCACCAATCCCCTTCAATCTTCTTGTTATGTGAACACTTTTTCTAGCAAGTCATCCTTTCATATAGCTGTTTTCTTGTCATTAACGGGAGTCTCGCGGAAAGTGATGAGTTGTCAAAAAAGATTTTAAAAGCGGTAGATGTCACATTCTCTTTACGCATCATATCGATTACACCTCATGAAAAGGACAAGTTTACTAAAGCCATTATCCGCGAGCCTGAGTCATGCTTCAATTCCTTTACAATGCCATTTTAAAGCTTGAATACATAAAAAATCGGATTAAAATGTCTTCCCAAGCAAATATTGACACATAAGGAAACGAAATACACACTTCCCACTTAAAAACACATAACATGTTAATGAAGCGGAAAAAGATGATTGATTGGAGTAAATCACGCTTCTAGTTTTAAATCCCTTTCACAAAAATCCCTTGACATTGTAAATTTGCATTTTTTCCTCTCTCTCCTTCCTCCAAATAGTCCAAGAAGTGCTACTGTACTACTAGGACTGATCTAATCATATCATTCATTCGTCACTCTCCACACGATGCTTTTCAGTGTCAGCTTGAAGATGACAATAATGATATAACAAGTGGACGGTCACTGTTTGTAATTCACGGGTCCTTAGATAAAAAAGATTTAGTTTAATGACCAATAAAAAATCCAAGTGGTGGAGGTAATGAAGGTAAGAGTGTTTTCTTCAGAAGGAAGCGACAAATTTTGGCGGTGCGCTTCTTGACGCTCTTCAATACGACATGATCTATTTGTTGGCAAAACTTTTCAAGTTTAAATCTCAATCTCTGTCATTTGGTTTTTCTAGAAAACAAAATCAGCGTAAGGAGTAAATTGATGGGAAGGAATAGATTACTTCAGGCAAATTGGCTTTTTGCACATACAGCTCTGATTACGCTGTTGACAAGGTAACAAGTAATGACAGATTGGAAAGATGAGTAGGTAATTTTGAAAAAAAAGGAGTAAAGTTAATGATTTTGTTTAAAAAAATGATGCATGTGTGTAATAATGTCGAGCAGACTTGATTAACTATTAGAATGTTAAGCTCAAGGTTGTTAGTTTGTAATCATTAATTAATAAAAGCAAAACATGTGCGCATTGTGTATATGGCAGCTATAATTTTGTTATGATTGTCAACACGATGAGCATCTTCAGCCATAACTATGGAGTTAAACCTGATGTTTTTAATTTCTTAAGATAAAACGATAAAAACAGTCTGGTACTCCATGATTGTTAAAAATAAATGCTAGAGACGACATATTGACGGCTTCCGCATAACGTTTCTAAAGCATTGTCGCGTTTTATAATGTACCTTTTTATTATACAAAACAACATAATAATGTCAGTGTTTTTGTCTCCAAAATAATTTCCCATAACTTGTTATCTTTAGCTGAAGTTTTCTATCAAGGCTATTTTTCCCTCTTTTAACTAACAAAAGACTCAAAATTAGCTTTAATTTGTTTAAACAATGGTTATAACTTATCCTGGTGGAAGAGTTTTCCACGAATTACTAGTTTTAGTGACAAAATTTACAAGAATAGAATGCGCCAAAAAATCCATACGCAAATTATACAACTTAAAACTCAACTCTTATCACAGATTATGGCTGAATTGCTGGTGTAAGCAACTCGGAAGATTCTTATAAACAATGTGACTTCCAACAATGAATTTAAAACCCGTCGCAATATGAAACTTCCATACACTGATCTCTTCAAACAAAACTTCATTAGACTATCGTATTTTGTAACATTGCTTCAAAATTCGGTCGGTAATCAACTGCACTTACGATACACGTTTCTCTGTTACATTCTCTAATCAAAATCTTTCATTCAGTAGCAGAAAAATTATTGCCAAGAAGTATTGCAGTCATAGCTTCTCTTCCTAATTGATACGGACCCTCCAACAATTCTATTTAATTGAACAAAATAAAAAGTACACACGCTTATTTTTTTCTAATTTGGTATAACATCCATTATTTCACTGGTCTACACACATTTCTCTAATGGATTTGACCTTACCTACTACATCCATTTTTTATTGGTGCAATATTGTTGTGCTCAGCTCTCGAGCATTTTCAGTCCAATTTGACACTTCCCTATCATCACTATCAACCATATTTCAATGAAAATCCCATTTTTCTTTCGAAGGCGATTTGATTTTTAAAAAATAAACTTTATATAGTTCATACATTCACTTTTTTTCATCCCGAGAGCAGGTATAAAACCCATCTCTACTCTATTTTGCAAATTGCACTGTCAGCCAAGCCAAAGTCACTTAATTTTAGGTCAGCCGCTGGGCCCTGCTCGTCCGCTCAATTGAATGTTATTTTTTTCAGCAACACTTTTTTTGTCTTGAAAATGATGGATGATTTTTAATGTACCAGGCAAATATTGAATATTGTGCGTATATTTGAGCTATTTTTATTATTACTTTTCCAACATCCAACATCTCGCTCTTCGTACGTTTTGCGCAATCAAAACAATAAATTAGTTTGGCAAGAAAAAGGCCAAGTACAAAGGCAAGAAAAATTGAAAAGAGTTCATCTTATGTTTTTCTTGCCTGGTTTGTCCTTCAAAAAATCGCACACACACATCGTCAACCAAATAAGTACACAAGATCCATGTTCAATTTTGTAACCGTCATCGTTGTATTTTTTTTGTTACATAACCGTAAAATAATAAACTGTAACGGTCATCATTACCTTCATCCATTGACACTAATTGATATTTTTGTTAACTCAGAGCTTGTATTAAAAGACTGAATTGATTTTGTAGCGACTTGTCAAAAAATTCCTATATGTAGAGACCTTTTGCTGACGGAATTAAACAAAAAGGATTTTTTATGACGACCATTAGCCATACTCCAAGATGCTGGTGTCACTATGTCAATAGCGTCTTCATCTTCGTATCAGTTGACGTTTAGCGGTTTTTTATGGTTACCCATTTGTCAATCAAAAATCAAGAAGCTCCTCTCAACCAAAAAAAAAGTCAAGGTGGCGTGTTTTTGTTCGGCGTGCGAAATGGATGATGACGATGACAAGTTTATAGACAAAAAAAGGAGATCATCGAATAAGATTCATGAGTAAAAAACTCAAGCTTAATTGAGCATCGTTATCCAAGACATGTAACTTGTAACAGCTCTATATTTTATGTTCTGTTTTCTGTTGTGTACCACCGGCAAAGCGGGCTGTCAGTTTGGTGTTGGTCATTGTTGATGAATCATGGTCATGATTTAATTTCGTTGGTAGGTAAACCTTGTTTTTACTAAATAGGCTTGACAGACAATCGATTGAAATGACAGTGCGAAAAAATATTCAAGCAAAAAATTTAAATGATGGTCAGGTATCTACACACATCTTTTTCATCTTGTAAGATGAAGACGTACTGAAATTCAACCCGGAGGACTATTAAACGTCCAATGCTATATTTTATTCCATTTTAAGCGATAAACAGTGACGAATGCAAGTCATTAAGATATATATAATTTTTACCTATTACATATGAAATTATAAATATAGATCATAATCTCAAGGTGTCAATACATCGTACTATCGTACATCCTGCCTGCTGAAGTATGTAGGATGCACAAACTACAAAGGGAGGTAATAATATTAGTGCACTGCACACTAAGTGCATCCTAGTAATTAAAAAAGAAAACAACGCTACTTTCAAGCTCGTAATTTTCGTTAAAAAAACACTAGCATCTCTGCTAAATGGATTCTATTTGGCTGTCAAGATCAGTATACTGCAAATTAGCTACCAACAGCACTAAAACGTTTGTCTAAAGTTTTAATTTCCGACTGCTGTTTTTGTTGTTTGACATCATTTCAAAGAAGTAGGGTCGGTTCCATACTAAATATCTAAATTGGATTCATGCAGTATTTTCCAAGGTCAAAGGACACATGAGCATATTTTTAACAGACTGCAGTAAATGTTTGTTGGAGTTATATCATCGTTTACAGAAAACTGTCATCCATTTTAAAAAGCATTCAGGAAAAAATATTTGTCTGCTACAATTACGGAGTATTATATAGTATTATATTATGGGTGAATTATAAAATAACAAGTTGTGCTTTTATGTTCTAACAGCGGAAGACATCGTTTTTGAGGAAAAAAAACATGCGTAAAAAATGCTGACAGGTAAAATTATCGCCACGTGTTTTATAAAATTAAAACAATTCCGTCTGCGTAGGTAATTCATGTTATTCTTGCAGCCATTTGTCAAAAGAACGCATCGTCATAAAACAAAAGCGCGATTTTACACTTTTAATTCCGTTAGACCATAAAACACAATATCGGCTTGGTTACCAATACTAATTGCACCTGCACTGTTTTCTGGCTATCATTTTCCAAAATCTTGGCCAATTATATCTATTAATTATAGCGATTCTTTAAATAAATATTGCCATTTTTCTGTTTGCGCATTGCAACACATGATTCTTATTGGGTTCGCTGCGTAATTTTAAATGGTTTTCATTGCAAAACTATTGAAAGTAAAAGTATAGTTGACTTACCCGAAACAATATCTAAAATTGATGCCATTTAATAATCAGAGTAAATAAATCGACAAACGTTTTCAAACCGCAGGACCCGACGATGACTTTTCATTCAAAAGCCATTTTCGGTAAACAGTAGTAATAATTTTCGCAAACAATGCATAAAATCATGTAGAAGCACCACATACTCGTCGCCTTTTCTGTGATGACTGACGTTCACAATGTCTCTGTACGCAACTCAATGTTAAGTCATCGTCATCTCCGATTAAACCTTTGAAAAAGTCGTGACTATTTTTAGTGTCGTCTTCTGGTGTTCCTTTTATTTTCATGCTATGATATTGATTCATTGCATATTTCTACAGACTCGTTTTTATCTCTCAACAATATTTTCAAACATCAAAAGCGGAACTGACAAAGAAAGAAAAAACCTACCAAAACTTTAGATAGATTGTAAACAGTCATAACGCAACAGTTTAAAATGTCGCATACTTTAAAACATGTCGAGCTTGAGATTTTGTGTCGTGATGTACCATTTTTTTGTGTAGACCGTAACCCAAAAAATATGAATTCAGATTTTGTCTATTTGAAATATTTTGTAATGCCAAATGCTATTTGGAAACAGTTTATTATTCCGTAACTTACGATGTTGCATATAATTTGAGGCTGTATTATAAGCATTGAACAGGTAGTTTGAGCAAATTATATGAAATGAACTTGTACTATTAAAAACTCATGCAGATATAGATTTGTATCAGATTTCCCCTTTCCTTTAGACTATGAAAAGAAGAAGATAACTGACATCTTACATTGACATACTTCCGTCTGCTTTAATTACAATTTTAGAGACTGACTTTGGTGATACATGTAATTAGCCAGAACACCTGTGCGATAATCTGAGTAATGCGTATATTCAGCTGAATTTAATGCAGTATTATATTGTGTACAGTACCAGTTGAATTTGAGTGTTTTATGTAGGCAGTTATTAATATGACAATGCTTATAATGTGGTCATTCATAGATGTAAAAACTAAAAAAGATCTTTTTGTATTTCTCCCACAGGGTATCACGTTTTTTCTGTATTCCTCTCTAGCTTATCTGTTTTACGGCATCGCCATCAAATTAAAACTGCTTCCGTAGTCTTCGTTTGGCGTAAATAATTTGAAAAGGCCTGATACCTGCATTGAGTGAAAATAGTTTGGTTACGTCATATATGTATGTGCAGTGCATCATAAGATGGATGAATATCTGTTTTTATTTGAATGAATGGATTTCCAAATAGCAAGCGTACATGATTTTACCCCACAATGATCAAAATAACAATTCAATCAACTAATTGAGATAAAAACATACGTCTATACACAATCAAACAATCAGTCATCTATGAAATTCTCCCGTGTTACGCAAGACACCACCCACCGGCATTTGCTTCTTAACTCTACCTGCCATCACTATGTCTGCAAATTTTATGCAGTTTGAAGAATCACACCTCACCAGTGCTTCATCACCCTTAGTAGCCGTGCAACTGTGCTATAGACAGGTGAATACCTACATATATTTATAGATAGATTTTGCGAAGAGTCAGTTTTCAAGAATAGCTACGCAAAAATAGGAACTCGGGAAGGTCACAAATAAATATCTTCAAAAAACGCTAACTCAAGGATAATGAAACGCTTCTGAACCTGTAGAATCAGCTCATGGCTCACTCCACTCGTTTCGCATTGGTTAATGGGCGTATAAACACTAAAATGGACGAAGTAATTTTAAAGCTTCGTTTACGCTAAAAGATAACAATAAACACTGTGCGTATGAAATCTCGACGCGATATTGTCCTTGTTGCTGTTTTCAAAAATGTCCATTTTCTCACAGTATACGCGTGCACATCTAGCTTTATTGTGCAAAAATTAAGACGAATCTACATGGTGTTTAGTATTTGTTATTGTCAGCAGTTTTATAATGTTGTTATGGGAATGTCAAACCAAACTATTATAGTAACACCAGGAAAGTAGTAAGAGTTAATTATTAATATCTGATTGCTTTTTAATATCCGTGAAATCATAAAACAGATTAGAAGGCCACCCGAGTACTCATCACCACATAAACAGTTTCAAGTCGCCCCAACTTTTCACTCTTCGTTCCAACTCGTTATCTAGGCTACTTATCATCCCCTTTAAAAATCCGTTAATGTTTCTAAGCCCCTGAACAGGTGCTCATTGTTTTTACATTATTAAAATGCATTACATCACGGTTATCGCACGAACTGCCTGTAGATTTTGAACAGGAGAGAGGAGAAAAATAGAAGGACATAAAATTAGTACGAAATGGAGAATCAACCAAACAATACGAGCAAAAATTGCGGAGCCCAAAACTCTTGAGGCAAAGTCATGCCACTTCAAACAGTTTGTGCTTTGCAATCATCAAAGAATCACCTCATTTAGCACATCATCAAGTACACATGTTAATTTTTTTGTCGTTTATTTCTCTCGGGAGTTCAGGTTCATCGTTGACCACAACAGTAAAAAAAAATATAGGTAGCAGTCATCATCATAGTTGTCTGGTAGCACTTGGTAATTATTTCTATCAATTTATATGAAATACATTTATCATGTTTCATTCTTGATACATTTTTTTTGCTTCACAATTACACAATAAAGAATATCGTTCTATCACCACTACATGTGCGTTTATTATACCAGACGAGCCATATAATTGACTTTGTGAAGAGGATCGACTATGAAGAAGAGCGTTACAAATTATTGTTATGTAGCACACCGGCTTCAACCAAAATTGATACAAACACCTTTAATGGATCTACAGTCAAAAAATTCTTTGAAAATTTTTACTTTCATTCGTCTAAACCGCAACTAGTCCAAGATCTGAAGCAGATGTATGAAAAATGACCTTTTAAATAATGACATCGAAGGATCTACGTATTCTAACAAAAAAAAAACTGCATAAGATTTTCGTTATGTAATTACTTAACATTGGAACCGAAGATGACCACCTACTTTTTATGAGAAATGTCATAGTCATGAGTGTGTAGAAAAATAATTGCTAATGACACATGTGCATAGGCACTTGACCATTGTAGTCTGTAGTCCATCAAAAATGTTCTCTTCTAAAAGATGCATATGAACGCACTAAGTTTTTAATATAAAAAAATCAAAAATTGTCAATTATTTATAAACAGACGTTTCTTTTATGGAAAATGACCGGTTTGGGTGATCCGAATTGGAGGAGTCCTTCGAACATTTTTGTTGTGTTACGTAATAGCCGTAACAATAGGTACGCTACGTGATGAATAGAGCGAATTGAATTTATTGAAATAAAGTACGTATTACGCATAAAATGATGTAACAATTTCTATTCTTTTCCCGATTATTTTCAATATTGTTGCCATTTTCCCCAACTGGTCAATGCATCCACATCATCACCTGCTGTCACCTATGTAAAATAGCTGTGAGTGCATTGCAAATTTGTAATCATTTTTTCACATCTCTGTGTACGTAGGAAATTTATTGAGAAAATCAACCCAATGGTTTGCTATTTGCGTTGTTTATTCCACGAATATCCGTAAAACTAACCATAAAAGATTGTTTTATTGTTGTTTACTTTAGAGTATCTCTTACACAGGGAAAATGTGCTTGAAACAAGGCGTGAAAATGGATACATGAAGGCTGTTTTATTAGCACAGTGGTTCCATTTTCAAATGCCAGCAGCAACAATCACAGCGTGTTTAGTGCACANAGCACAGTGGTTCCATTTTCAAATGCCAGCAGCAACAATCACAGCGTGTTTAGTGCACATTTTAAAACTATGTATGAGGGTATGAAAATAGCAATGAAAAAGTTACTTCGAAAGCACTGCAAACTAATAAATAGGCCTTTAACGATGAAATATTTTACAAGCTAATTTATTAGGTGTTTGTTTAAGAAAAGCCTCACCCTTGAACGGTTTGATCCAAAGCTTGACAAGATTATCATCAACACAACATGTTTTTTATAACAGTGGGCGGCATCATTACCGATTTGTCTTACGGAATGTTTCTCATAAGTAATACGTATTTATTTTCAATTTAAAGAAAACATTGACCTACGACAAGAAACCTATATAACGTTACAAATGAAAGTAATAATCAATTAGTGAATTTTATTTCAGGTTTTGCTGAAAACCTTCAGGTATTAGATGATTACATATTATCTAATACAAATTCAAAGCAATTTGTCATAGTTGCCCTATTGTTTGCACTTGCTTGATAAGCTATTGTTACAATTCCAAAGCAAATTATCCGACAACTTGCGAAGTTGCGAACCAGCAGGGAACTGAATTTTACCCATAAAATCTGTAAATGTTATGTTTATGTCATATTGATCATTATCAGCACGAAACGGGCTTCCTTCCTTTTTAAGCGAGTTTCAAAAAGTAAAGACCTTCTCTAATTGCCACAAGTTAACCTTCTGCACTCGGGATTGAAAATAAGAATGATGTATAAACTTCATCCATATTCTTATCAAGTTGATGCAGTGGGAATTCAACTGTGAAGCCTTGCAATAGAGCAAGCCATTCATCAAATCCGCAATGATGCGACCACTGTTAAGTGGTATTATTGGTTTTACTTTACACTTGGAAAAGGAGCTTTGTATTTAAGATAAACTTCCGCCGGTATTGACAACTAAATACGCATGAGGAAGTGTTATGTAAGTTAACAACAAGTTCGCTTTGATATGAAGATTTCAATAGTTCCAAACCGCAAAACACGAAGCATGTCAATGGGTATTAACGGTTCAATAACAGATATTTATTCAAGAATGTAAGTTTCTTACATGACGATATTTTAAATTTCCTGCGTATGAAACATTGGGCATAGGACTACAACAAGTGCTGCTGTCTCTGTCACATTGAATGTGCGAAATCACTTGAATAAAACATTCACTTTGCAGAAAACAATTCATTAGCTGTTTGAAAGTGCAAAGGCGTTAATCCCTCATTTGTCAAAATGTCCTAATTCGCTCACTTTCAGTGTCTTTCTGGCACACTATTAATGGTTTTCATATAAATTCATGCCTGAAACTTCTTAATGTTTGGGCGAACCTTCTTTTCGCAATAATTAGACTACCCTTCTCCAAATCGTTTGCAATGACATTTGAAAAAGAAGAAGTTTAGACAACTTTACAAATTGGAACAAGGAATAAGAAGAAGATCCCGAAACTATAAATTGCGTGTATTTTATCCTAATTCTTGACACGAAAAAGGCACGAGCATTTTGTACTGTGGGAAAATACTAGTAGCAGGTGTACTTGAATTACTTGCTAAATCCTAGTTCACGTGTTCAGGCTCCTTAAAACTCAGTCTGCACTGTATTATCACTATGCAAATAATTTTTACGAACATATCTTGCGTCTTCATTTTGTAATAATTATGGCTAGGACGATTGTTGACAATGCGTTATGAAAAAAATTAAAACGATTGCTGGGTCAACATTAGTGCCTATACATCTCTAATAGTGACAATATTTTATACTGTTGAACCGATTATCTCGCTATAACTCATTGTTACCATGAAACCAAGCCCAAACATTTCAATTCGCATTTTTTGTGCGTATTTTCCAATCCCCTGCTCCCCTCATTATGTGCTGCAGCGTTTGATTATAATTACACGGTTTAAAGCCAAGCCCATACTAATTCCAATTTTGTATCTGGTTACATATGACAAAACAAAATCAGATTAGTCCCATTTGTCAGCATACATGAACGAATTACCACACAAGCTGTATTGTTCTTTTTTTGTTTTTACAGATTTTTCTCTATGATGAATACATAAAAATGTGTAATTTTTATTTTTTTTTTAAAAAAAGATAAGTGAACGATGAACTCGTAAGTTTTAATTCAAGTGCATTTAGCTCCCTTTAATTTTACATGGTCGTCGGTACTATAAGTTTCTGAGGATTGCCGCATCATCATCTGCACGAGCTTAATCAGTAGAAAATATCAAAAGTGACGAAGACAAGTACAAAAGTTGCAACAAAAAAATAAAGCTTATCCATAAAATACACAGCTAATATTACTAAGATAATATTCAGATGTGTGAAGCTTATCGTCATTACTCATTCAGCAAAAAAGCGTCAAGAAGGCTTCTTCTTTTATTTAAAAAAAAAATTCTATAAAGTTTTCTTTTATCGTACTATGACACATTGCACAAAAAATTCCTCATACGCAACTTTTGTTCCCAGTCTCAAACTATCTATGTCAAGTGCCAAGGTTTCCTTATGCAATCCAAAAGCTCCACCACGCTGTCAACATGTGTAAGGAGTGTTTGTGGGTATTTAAAAACATTTTAGGTGCTTGCCAGCTATGTACCAGCTAACAAAGTTTATTATTATGTGAAAAAATGGGTTACAACAATGCACATCATCAAATCAAATAACATCAGAAACGATTTTTATATAAAAATGCATTTTAATTCAGTTTTTCATTCATTTTTTCCTCCACGCACAAAAAAAAAACGCTAAATGCAAATAAGCGATGTTAACTGATAAAGAATCTGAAACGCTGGTAGGTATATTGTTACCGATTTCAAAGTGCATTTAATAGTACTGCACGACCGACGATGAACTTGACGTGTTGCTGCAAAAAATATATAATGTGACACCCTGTGAACTTTGCGGTGTGTTACATAAAAAAAACTTTAATATATCAAGTCATTACTCTGACTGAAAACATTGTTCAGCGTGATTAAAGAATGATTTACCACCTGATTAGTTGAAAATATAGTGTGGCATATGGGCTTTGAAATATTGTTTGATAGACGAATAATCGCCCAGAGTTCGTTTTAACCTGTGCGCTATTAATTATGCGTGATTATGAGAAATGAGAACAAAGTGATTTTTTTGTTGAAATATCGGTTTTTATGTAAATTAATAATTTAATGATTCAAAAGTCAAGCGATAACAAATTATTGGCCAATAGTGTCAAAATGTTTCTTACAAAATAGAGCTCGAAGGTGTCTACCAAAGAATATATGTCTTGTAATGCCCCAGAAAATTGCAGTTTTATGCTGCATCAATGACGCAATTTGGCTATTAAGTAATACTTTGTTTAAAACTGGAGATATCAGTGCAATTATCATAATTAGAATGACAATGACATTATTTTAATCTGCCACCTACGCCCTTCGCTAATGTTCATCTTAAATGTCACAAAACAGCAAAACAAAATCATGTTGGAGATACGGTGAATATCTTGAAGACGACATTTGACACATTGCCACATCCCAATCACCTTGTTTCTTTAGTTGACTCCTGTACTCAGAGATTTCTACGTAATTACTACTGCAATTCTACAAATTCTCTCACCTGCATTTTGTTGCATAATCTAAAATTAAGTTTTTTGGATTGAGATTATTCAAACTTGATAATATCCAATACTCCCACCTAATTATATTATGCGAATTTATCCATAAATACGTCTTTTCCTCGCTACGGCACTGTTTTTTTTCACTTATTAGCCAATTTCTGATAAAAATAGCACAAAACAAGTTTTTACCAGACAAACCATGATTTTATTTTGGATTGTATATTAATCGCCAACGAAATGAAACTGAATGGCAGGTGAATAATCAATCTATGGATCTCGCAAAAGTTTTAGCTTGAGGTAGGTACCAACCAATTTTTCACTAATTGACCCTCATCCCCTTTTCATATGTAGTGCATCACTGCAGGCACTCGACACGATTTGTCACAACCGTCTGACGAATTCCTTATCTTCCATCAACACCTCCATCTTCCACCTCATTTCTTCTTTTTCTAAACACAAGTAGCAAAATGATAAATGAAAATAGCACTTCTATTCCAACAATAATGATCGGTTACTCGCCTATTACAAGAATAATAATACTACCATAATATAGACTCCTAGATGGATGACATGCAAACCAATTTTGCTCTACATATTTTTACACCATTTTGATTCCTCGTTCCTTGTCGCACATGGGAAAAGCTAACGCTATTATGCACCACGGACGCCACATGCTTACCATACGCAACTTTTCCTTTCTATCGTGTGCTCAGCACGAGCAAGGCGCAACGTCTACACGCTTAGAAAAAACAGGTACCGTATAAGGTTCTTCTTCACAGCTCAGGCCAGCGCTCGTGCTTATCTTAAAAATGTCAATACGTCTCTGTTTTACTACAAGGGATACACATTATAACAGCATGAATGATGGGGGTGGACGCAAACTATGTAGTGCAGCTTTACATGTCATCTTGTCAGCTTTTTCTTTTGATCCTCTTATGCACTCGGAATAAATGATCTCGGTTAAAAATATGTAATTTATCCAATGCATTAAGAAAAAAACTCCATAAACAGCACCTTGGCTGTGGTGCATGGTCAATCGTCATCATCATCAACGTAACGTTTTTTTAGTCTGCCATTTCAAAATAGTAAATGAAGTATGAGTGATATTTTTTTTATACTTAAAAATTGTTTTTAAAGGGGTATGTAATAGAGTGTGTGGCTATACAAGCGTTCTTTGTAAGGCCAAGTGTCCTCATAGCCATTTGGTATAAAAACAAGCCAGGGCTCAGTCTAACTTCATCAGTTGTTCAATAACTGTTCTAGTAGTCACACAACCAGTCAAAATAGATTTGATTGGAAAGACAAATTTTTCAAGAGATTTTTTAAAATCGTCTTTCAAATTCTTTCAGATTTTTCATTTTTATGAAGTGATTCGGTTTTTTAAAAATATATAGTGTGAATTAGAATAGAAAAATTTAAATCAATATTTTTTCCAGGAAAATCAGTCCTGGTTTCATATAACATCTTTTTTTGTGTGACACAGTTATTGTCATAGTCAGTTACTTCATTTCTTTGCTGAAGCTATTATAACAGTTCATCATGTATAAGGTGTGTGAGGATTCTTTTCTTCTTTCTATTTGTCGCATATTAACCCAAACATTTTTTTTACTAACACTCTTGGACATCATCATCAAAGACGGATAGTTTTGTGAACGGTGAACGTTTTGACGATGTGACAGACTTTAAGAAAAGATTTTGTTTTTATTCGGGAAGTTACAAATTATCCTGTTTTATTAGCCGTGATGCAGTTAATTAAAAGACTACCTTATATAGATAAAAGATACTGTCGAAATTATCTACCACAAAACTTGTAGCTTTTTTCCTCGTAAACATTCAATAGTTAGCTCGAGTAAATAAACAATTACCAACTTTTTCAAATCTTGCGAGGAGTTGTAACCTTCGTAAAAAGATTGTTTAGTGAGCCATTTTTCTCGGTTGTTAAATCTCGTTGTCATCCTTGACGTAATACTCACCTACTACCTTCAGGTAGCTACATAAGAGTGAAAGCATTACGTATCAAGTATGCTGCACTTGCAGTAAAAAAATATAGGGTGACGGTTAGCTAAATACCGTTTGAGAAGATAATTGCTCGTGTAGTAAAGATTACATTTCAATCACTTCTTGATTTTAAGAGATAGTCACACTTAAGGGGAAAGAGCGTTTAGAAAGTGATTTTGTTTACTGACACTTGAACGCAACAATAGGTCTTTAACAAAAGGGATTTGTAGGGCTATTATGTAACGGATGAGGGGATTTGACCATTTTTATAGTGTCCTTCATACTGAGGTATTAATCTTTTGTGTGTTTTGGGTGCTAGGCCTTAATATTGTGTACTGTTGGGGCGATGTGCGTCCTAGCAGAACCACCAGTTTATGGTCCACCTGGAAGAACTCCAGGAGGTCCTTTGGGAGGAGGACCATCGCCTGGATATGGGGCACCATCTGGACCTGCTCCTGCAGGTGGATTTGGTGGCTCCTCACCATCTGGTAACTACGGACCCCCAGCTTCCCCCGCTGGAAATTATGGACCTCCAGCTGCTCCATCTGGCAACTACGGACCACCTGCCCAAGGGGGTAACTTCCCAGGAGCTTTGGGTAACAACTATGGTCCTCCAAGTCCAGCTGGATTTGGTGGTCAAGGAGGACAAGGAGGATTCAGAGGACCTGCTTCAGGCCCAGCTCCATCCTATGGCGCTCCAGCTGCTGGTGGCCCAGGAGGATTTGGAGGAAATCGCGGTGGAAACCAAGGGGGTTACCAAGGAGGTGCTGGAGGACCAGGAGGAAACCAAGGGGGATACCAAGGAGGTGCTGGAGGACCAGGAGGAAACCAAGGAGGATACCAAGGTGGTGCTGGAGGAAACCAAGGAGGATATGATGGCGGACACGAAGAAGAGAAGTACCCACCAATGCCATACAACTTCGCTTACGCTGTCAAGGACAACTACGGAAACGACTACAACCGTCAAGAACAAAGCGATGGACAAAACGTTCAAGGACAATACCGTGTTCTCCTTCCCGATGGGTAACTGTTTAAAATCATTTCCTTTCTTTTCTCGCAAACTACCTTTTCTAAAGCTTCGGTTTCTCTTTTGCACTCTTTCATAAAACTAGTCGTACTCAAATCGTTACCTACACTGCTGACTGGAAAAACGGTTTCAACGCCCAAGTAACTTATGAAGGAGAAGCTAAATTCCCAGAAGGTAACGCTGGAGGTGCTGGAGGATATGCTGGAGGTCAAGGAGGTGCTGGTGGCGCTGGAGGATACCAAGGTGGAAACGGTGGATACCAAGGATCTGGCCCAAGCGGAAACGCCGGAGGAGCTGGAGGATACCCAAGCGGCAACGGACCATCTGCTGGAGGATACCCAAGCGCTGGAGGTAACGGAGGATACTCAAACGGTGGAAATGGTGGAAACGGTGGACGTTTCAACAGCGGAAACAGCGGACCATCTGCCAACTACGGTGCCCCAGCTGCTCAATCCTTTAACAACTTCCAACAATCTTATGGTGCCCCATCCCAGTCATATGCCCCACCAGCCCCAGCCCCAGGTTACAACTCCCCATCTGGCCCACAGTCTTCTTACAATGCCCCATCCCAAAGCTACGGCTCTCCTTCCCAAAACTACGGTGCCCCATCTGGCGCTGGAGCTCAGCCAGTGTTTAACGGTGCTGGCAGTGCTGGTCCCGCTCTCGGCGGTCCAAGCGGTGGATACTCCGGGGGATCCGGAGCTGGAAGATTCGTGCCATCCCCATCCTCCAACTACGGTGCTCCATCCGGCGCCGGAGGCCCATCCTACTCAGCTCCTAGTCAAGCCTACGGCTCTCCCAGCCCTGCTGGTGGATTCGGCAGCAGATTAGCCGCAGGAGGTCCAGCCTCCACAAAAGCCGTTGGAGGATACGGCAAGAAGAAGTAAACAAAGGTTTCCAATTTAATGACCTGTTTTTATTTTGTATATAACTCATAGCTCATATAAACCTGACGCAATCTCCTCTCCCATATTATTCCTCTCATCCAATTACCCCTCAACAGGTAGCTAAAAACTACCTTCCGTAAGTACCGCTTATTACGTAAAAACCAGTACTAATTATTATTTAAATCATGATAAAAATCACAAAAAAAGGAACACAAGTTGTGTCTGTGTGGTAGCCGCATGTCGCTTCCGTCTTACTACACAAACCACACAAGTCTTTTTTTATATTATTTTCTTTAGCCACCTGTGCCTATGCAATTAAACAAAAAAAGTGCCACGATCCGATTCTGATCAAGATGGTGACGATGAGGATAACTATCCTTCATAACAAATTTTTTATACACACTCTGCAAAACACACAGACATTTACACAAGGAGCTCCTTCCACTTCTGGTCAGGTACGTCACAACTGAACGTGTCTCTCAATCATTTCCTTTTCTCGTAATAGTTTTTTTTTCCTTTGTACAGAATTAGGCTCAAAACAATTAGATAATTTAGAATCAATTCTTCTAATATGGCAATGACTTTCTGAAGGAGCTTCTTCTAAAAATTCTAGCTATTTTTTTTGTAAAACA
>JAAXOA010000782.1:0-19769 GCA_036561885.1 Salina celebensis
AAACCATCGATCGTTTGTCCTCATACCTTCCAGAGAATCAGATTAACACATTATGTAACAAAGCCATGCACTACGCTCCATTGCCTTATATTCAAATCTTACAAACACAAAGCGTTCATTCAACTGCACATATCGTCAACACTCAATACTTTTCTTTTCCCGTATTTAGGCATTAAAATGAAATCGTTGATTGGGCCTATGCATGTTTGTTGTTTACTAAGTAAATCAACGTTTTGTCATTTGTGCCATCTGGTCAAACGAGGGATACGAAGGAGTCGGGACTTTGTGTCGCGTAGTTGTGACTGCCGGATCACCCTAATAAATTGTTATTGTGTAATTCTATAGGTAATAATATTGTATAATCACAGTGGGTAACTTATACGTAACGCAAAGCTATATGCGCCCACAAGGCAGTAACAGTTTACATGAAATACATACAAAATCCATTTTTAATTTTATAGACCAGCCTGCTGCTTCCTTTCATTCTTCGGGTGAATAACAGGCATTCCTTCTTGACTGACATGGCATGCAAAACTTGACGACAGCTTTATTTGTGCATGTAATAATGTGATAGAAACCTCCCTAGGACTGGCGACAGGAACACGACAAAGCTGACCAAAACAGACATGTGTTGTAAATAATAAATAAAACGAAAAGGAATGTTTTTAAATCATAAATTATAACAAAAGTTTATGTTTCAGAGCTGGAAGGCGTCTTCCATGTTCCCAAAGGACGGATCTTACCACTATCCAACACTCACGTCATAACAGTCAACAGTTGCATTATGCATATAGGACGCGAACTTTAATTTCAAATAGTATCCTTAGTAATTAGCTTGCCAACATTTGAATAGTTGTCTCCAAGCTCACCAAGTGTTTTCCATTGTCATGACAGTTTTGCTCATTCTCTCGGCTTTTTGTTTCTATGCAAGCTGTACCTATGCAGTTTTTCATTAACAAGTTGAAAGTCAATGATTACGATACTTTTCTGGCTTTTCAACTGGTGACAACTTGTCCGATTTCCTTGAAAACATGAGTCGATAGGGAAATCACTAGCCGATTCACAGAATTACATAGGACATGACTGCAAGTCAATAATAGGGAGCATACGTAATATATATTTTTGGGACGCGTGGCTCAATTATAATTAGCTAAAAGGATCACGACACTAAGGTGTAATATGTAATAGGAACATTTAGGGATTGTATTTTATGAAAGGTTGATGACAGCCTTTCCTCACGATATTACGTGAGGTGAGACTATGCAGTTCCGCGCATTGTTGAGGAATGCGCAATAAATAGACAAAATATTTCAGCTGCCAAAATATTACTAGGAGAGACGGTGGGAGACAATCCAAGTAATAAATTAAATTATTGACACACAGTAATAGTCGCGTAATGATAATGT
Organism: Salina celebensis; assembly: GCA_036561885.1. Classification (NCBI taxonomy): domain Eukaryota; kingdom Metazoa; phylum Arthropoda; class Collembola; order Entomobryomorpha; family Paronellidae; genus Salina; species Salina celebensis. The sequence goes on from JAAXOA010000782.1 coordinate 1,407, forward strand.
TGAAGGCTTTAGGCTAGGGAAATGACGATAAAAATCGTAAGCCACAGTGTGCAAGATGTGTGTGTCGTGATGCTCATTATATTTAGAGCTTATCAGCGTTTCTATGGCTTTTCTAAATTGGACTTCTTTACTCGATGATTGGAAAGTCGGACAAGAGCTCAAATTACAGATCATTTTTCTGTATTAAATGAATACAAAGAAGTGTCTTAAACTTGTGTTCTTAATACGCATAACAACCTAAACATTTTTATCTTATTATCAATTTCTTTTTACAATTAGTATGCTATGTGTGTTTACTCCGGAAAGCTATCAAGAAATTGATTTATTCTGAAACTCTTAATAGCTTTAGTCGCCAAGAAGTTGAATTTATTTCACAAGCTCGCCCGAAAGAAGAGCAAAAGGGCAGGAGACTAGACAACAGCGAAGGAAAAAGATGATTTATGAGTTTTTAACAGCCTTTTCGCTTATTGCCTGTAATTTCCCTTTTCCATCACCACCACATCACGCTTTCGACCACATGTACTCCACCTCCTCTCTTCTAATTGTATCTCGCTTAGTTTATCTGTAAACTTGTGTATACCGGAGTAATGCTGTCTACACATTGCTCGCTTTTGTGTCTCGTGTTATAAGCAAAGATAATTTCATGTAAACCTAATACTACTGTGATGGAGCCTTTAGTGTCGCTGTTTTCAGTAAAATCATACCCAGCAAACATCCAGAATGTTTCAACCTCACTCCCTCTCCATATCCGTCAAGCCACAAACTTGTTTTTCACAGATATTTAAAACTTGAGTGAGAAACCATTCATAGGATTGGAGTCCAATTTTTATAAGTGCATTACTCTAATGACGTAAACATTGAGTCCCTGTCATGTTCTAAAAGACTCAGTCTGATTGACATTGCCTTTGACCAGTCCTTTTTTGTATGTTAAGAGGCTTAACACACTTTACTTCAGGTTGAATGCTTGGAGGCACAAGAGTTTTTATTGCATTTGGTAACTCTGCTTATGACTGCTTACATAAACATTGGCAAAGCAAAACTAAAAGATATATAATAGAAATCTGTGAAGGGATCTTTTTTTCTCCAGCTCTTTCCATCATTCCACCACTTTTCACAAGACAAGGCATGTCGGGTCGGCAACAAATAAAACAAACGAACTTAATGCAATAATAAAGAAAAAGACGGCAACCTAGTGGTTACATCTGTCAGTTTAATGACAGTGTAATCTAGAACTATATTATCCTCGCCTCGCTCACTCTTCAAATCATCTCTCATCTCGTCGTCTCTTCATCCTCTTCCGTCTTCATCTCATTTTCTCTGTTGTGTTCACTCATCATCGTGATCCTCACAGGCGGGGCTGTGGGACTGTCGAAAGACGAGAATTCATTTATGGAGCCGACCATGGGAGTGCGACTAGTCACAGAAAATTGGAAAACGGAGGATGAAGAAAGGGAAAACTAGTGCAAGTAGCAAATTGTGAAACATATCTGATATGAATGCTAATCACATTCGAGTACCAAGAATGAGGAAACGATAACCAACAATTTATTTATTTTCTCATGCACCAATTAGGTTATTTCGCCTAAGAGGAACTGATAAATGACTGGACATCACAGATAGTCCTTATTGCTTGATGGAATTGCAAGTTTTACTGACGCATGTTAATGAATGATGGTACATTTGTATAACCACTGGTTCTGTTTTTCAATGCAGACTCCGGCGAAAGAGCACCTTATACGGTGAGCCAGAGAAACATAAAAAAATTGGGAACTCAATTTTGTAAATTTTTTAGGGGGACATACATACTTCAATGCTAAAAATATTCTCTTTCGCCGGGATGTAGGCAAACTTAAAATAGCTCTGATGACTAACTATATTTATGTAATACATAATAGACTTTACTCAATCAACAAATTTTATAGTGCGTATAAAGTTTTGTCTGCAAAAGAGAACCAGCTTAAAATATGCCAAATAGTGTTCAGCATTATTGCCGTGATATATTTGCTCTCACAGAATCGTTTTCTTTTTTTGGTAATTTATTATGCAAAAGGCGACTGGTTTTGTTCCCATGAGGTCAGGTCTACTCTGCGATACAGTTTTAAAACAAAGCGTCCAGTTGTTGTCAAAACAAACGGAAACCTCTATTACACCCTTGTGTATGCACTAGTCGGTATAATTGTAGATGCAATAACAAATCTAACACCAGCATCATCCAAGAAATTAAGAGACGCTTGTTGGTGCCGTCTTCATATGGAACAGTTACATGTTTCATAATAGTTATGTGTAATCATGCCTAATCAGGGAAACAATAAATTGTCTGGCTTGTCAAAATATTATTTTTTCCGGCAAAAACTTTTGGTTGTGTGTACAAAAGTAAACGTGAGAACAGTTGCCCTTTTTATTCCTTCAAAAAGCAGAACAACGATGGGTTTTGTCGGGCAAAAAGTGCTCATGTGTTACAGGTCATAGAGCATGCAACAGGAAGAAATGTTGTCAAACCGGAAATGAATGGTCTAGGGTTTAATTGATGATGAGGTTGGTTACCGTGATGATGAGTTTGTCCAGTCGGGCTCCTCCATGAACTCGGTCCATCAAAATAAACATCGGCAACAACAATATTTTTATATTGCATGGGCAACAGCACTGCCAGATTTATTGGCACAAAATAACTACACACTCCAATGCGTATCAACAGTCACCAACAACAATTATAATTTAATATTAGGCTAGCTAAATCTCTTTTCCTTTCTTCTCTACCAAAACAAAATATCAACTGAAAAAGAATCCCTTTGTTGTTCAACACAACGACGTTTCCCACATAAGGTCGCAGGTTGCCCCGCATATCAATGCATGAATGTTCTCTATCCTCACAATGTATATGAAAAGCTTTAGAGTTAGGGAGTCGACAGTAAATCCCAGTTCTAATGCAGCAGACTTTTTTTCAGGCTTCTGAAAACGACCATAATAACTTGTAAATATTAGTAATGGCTGTTTCCAAGTTTTGATTTAGAAGTGTCCAGGGAGTCGTTCGGATAACGCCAGACTTACTCGGCGGAGCCGTTTGCACTTTCCCATGACCTTACAGCAAATCCGATGTTGACCTCTTTTGCCGAGTAGAAGACTGCACAGATTTTCCAAAAGATAGACAGAGAAAATGATACCTGACTGAGCTAAATTGCATTCAGCACTATAATCATTTGATAGATTATAGAGAAACTAATAAGGGAATAGTACCCTTGGCTGGGAGCCTTTAAAGCTTTAATTGTCTCTCGGGCTTTAGTCAAGGCTGTCTGAATTTTGTAAATACTGTTTGATCAAACTACTCACACAAGTCACAACCTGCAAAACACGACCAAATTTTCCTTATAGATTTTATGTGAAAAAGGTTCAAGAAAACGCAATTTTATCATAATAGTTTTTGGCGGCTCTGCACAAAATGTTTGTTGAAAATTGTATGTTATACCGAGATAAGTACAGACCAGAAACCCTGGTCATTTCTGCCCCCGTTTCTGGACTTGGACAACTGACAAAGCAACTGTTTTATCAGCAATGAAAACTCGGTTTTTGAGTTTGAATTTCTTTGGTTAGAGAGTCAATTGGCAAAATGTATGATTTTAATACGTAAGCTTTACTTATTACTACAAAATATACTTTGCCAAACACCAAAGGAGGAAGAGACAAAAAAACCTTTGTTTTAGGCGCTTGTTCAGTAAAAAGTATTTTTGTAGTGAAGACGTCTTTTCCAAGGCCCTAATCGTCAACTTAACGATCATCTTAAATCTTATAAAACGACCATTATTCGCGCAAGCATTAAGAACACAAAATGAGAAAAACTTTATGAAAACAATGAGTAATATCAGTCGAACACATCTGACAAGTGATGATGATTAATGAGACCATTTCTCTCCATCCTTCATTTTTAAGGAAGAAGTGTCATTTTTTTGTACATTATCCTCGTCCCAAAACTCTTCATCATAATCTTAGCATACTTGTCTGTCAAAACTATTTTTTATGTGAAAAATAAATACTGCACATTGAGAAAGCACTAAGATACCAGTGTCGTATGTCGTATACACATTGCTTGGGTTTTCTGTAAATTGAAGGAAAGCTTTGTAGTTTCCATGCTGATGAAATCATCAAGAAATATGCATGTAAAGCCACCCTGCACTGCTCGCAATTCACAATCCGTTCCTTAATTATTACTAGCCATCGCAGTATGTATTAGTATAAAATGGAAGGTACGTTCATGTTTGCCATTTGTTTTCATATTGATCCCATCTTTAAGATTTTTGTCTTTCTTCTCGGCAATCCTTATTTCTAGCTACATATAGCAGACAAAAGTCAATTTCATTGCATGCATATTTCATCAGAGAGAACTTGAGTATTTTTGTATTATTTTTTGCGAGTAAATTTCAAATATAGCAAACTTAAGCCTTAGTTTTGGCCAGTTAATTGATGAAGCCTTCGATCAGAGAGTCAATTGGGCTTGGCGAAATAGTGTGATTTTCGTAGGCGTTAATGATTTTGATTAAGACGGAGTACTTGTGAATCTCAAGCATAGAGTGTACCATAGAAAGATTAGTTGCAATATGTAAATACGGGTTCTGGCAAAGTTGATGTGCTAGCGTGGAATAATCTGTCAAAAGTTTTCAAACGCTTAAGCTACAACAACGAAGGAGCCGGTGTCCGTGAGCCCGACACGTCATGATGTAGCATGTCATTTTTGCATGCAAGGTGAAATACAAGTAGGTGTGATAACAATTTGATTGATGAGACAAGCTCCTTCCATATACCATTGTATAATAATTTTCATTTTTCCCAAGTAATCACCTTATAATTTAACATGTAGGTTCGGCCTCTACCGACATAACAATAATATTGCACGCAAAAAAAACCTGCAAAACACTATAATGTTTGCAACCATGTAGCATTATTGTTATCGGTTGCCCGGTGTATGGAACTGGCAGTTCAACATGATGTATTATTATTCATCAATCAGGATCAGGCTCAACACGATTCCGCTTTTCGACTGACATAATCTTTATGTACATTGGTAGTGCCTAGCTTACTTGGACAACGGATGCACAACGACCGAGATAGATATTAGTGGAAGTAGTTAGTTGAGTGTTTGAGTAAGCTGACAGATTATAAAATTACTGTTGAATGGAGCATTATTAATGTCATTCGTCAAGGTATTAGTGGTAAAAAATGACAGAAATGCACGGGATTTCGTACCACCTTGACATATTATAAGCAGTGTTCAATATTCATGTACAGAACCGAATTATGTTTTTCTGCATTATCCTGGTTTCAAATCCACTTATCGGATAAATAATACGTGTAATCCAGGAGTCCTTTTGTACACTTGTGTTTTTATGTTTGAGAGGAATGGATGATTGCGCATAAAATTTAGTTCCATAAAAGGCTCATTTTTCCTCTCCTACGTTTTCATAGCACTTGATGCTTATGCTTATGGTAAAACATTCTGGTAACATCGCATCAATCATGCGTGGTTGGACATTAAACACTGCGATTTCAAAATACTTAAAGTAAAGTAAAGTAATGGAATATTTGGATTTTTTTTTTAAAATTCAGATTCCAGCAAGATGAAGATGATGTAGATATATCAAACACATATAGTAATAGAACAATTATTTATTCAAAATAGGGCAACGAATAGATATATGCAGAGAGGTATAATACCTCACTGGATATATGATGTATGCTTATGAAAATTGCACGTGAATAAACGAAAGCAAAGGGCATGAAATGAGTTTTGCTTTCGTTTCCTTATTTATTTATTTTGCCGAACTTTGACCTAAAACAGGTGCACGACGCATTTAAAACAAGTAAACATAAACACAAAACTCAGAGGTCTAACTCAAAAGGTTTACTACTGATTTTGCGTGCATGCGAGCGCAACGTGATCCCCTGTTTATACCTATGCATGTCCACAAGGAAAGTATTTGATTGATCGAGATGTAATCAATTTTGTCAATATCATGGAATTACCAAAAACTCGTAACTGTTCAAGCATCACGTACGTCGCACCTTGATTGTTGATGTTTATGATATATTTTTTGCAAACGTGAATGTTTAATGTTTACTATTTATCCATGTCAGTCATCCAGTCGAACAATCAATGGGTCTTCCTTTCCCGTTTATTACGCAGAAACTTGCCCTACACTCAATTCATATTGATAGGGAAAGTAAATGTGTTTTACGTAATAACGTACAATTCACATTTGCACTTTGTATTTGTATTTATGTGACTAATAAAGGGGTTAATCTACCGCAAACAAAGCCATACAGGATATCAAATTGAATCCAGCTGCTTTGTTTGTAGACGAAACTGATTGAAATGAATGACGCAAGGTGAGAATGATGTTGGCAAATGGGAACTTCACAAATATTAAAAATGCTTGATTCAGTAATGTATAATAACATGTTTTCCCTTTGTCATTCCCTGAAACCTGTGTTTACTCCGTGGTGCCATAAAAATTGAACAAACGTTTCCACTTGTCAATCACACCAAAATGCAATATTTTACCTTCTCTCTTCGTAAAGCCACAAGTTTTCATCAGATACTACTACTTTGAATTAATTTATACCTGTCAATCAAGCACCACATTCACTTGTCATTTGTAAAGTAATGAATCATTCCACAAATTGAGAGATTTAAGCTTCCAATCTATGTCCACGTCATTCAACCAAGGAATTCTGTATATGCGTAGGCAAATTCCAAATGATAATATACAATATTATTGGAAACTGAAATCTCTGTCTGTCGTATGAATAAGATCAAGTAAAAGATTTGTTAAAAACATGACAGTTTTCACTGAGACATAATGAAAGTTAATTACAATTGATAATAATTGACATTAAATGATGAGGAAAAACAAATACAATTATAATACAATCGACGTATCAATTTCATTTTGTGCAGTTGTCCTTAAAATTTGGTAAAATCTGGTTAGAAACAATAGAGTATGAACCTCCCACAAGGAAATATCCTGCATAGAGTTCAGGTGTCTGGTAAACACTTGACGAGGGTCCAGGAATAGATTTGTTATTTGGATGTTCCACCTGAAAATATGATCGAGTGGTTATGCAAAACGACTTTGACAAGAGCCCGGCAATGTGACACGCTAAATTCATGTGAGTAGCACATTGATGTTCTTCAAAATTGTTTGTCAATCTTGAGTTTCAAGTGCTTTTTACTTTTAGGGTATGAAAAAACGAACTGGCGAATAATCCATATCGAATATGACGCATTTTGCCTATTCCTATTTTCACGAATGTTCCACTGCAATGCAGTTTCGTCTGGCCAGTGCTAAAATTTTGTAAAATAATCAATCATCCCCGTAAGTGTTAGTAATTTTCCATGAATGTACTGCGTGAAACGGTAGTTTTCATATATGACAGTATCGACTTTTGGAATTAGTTTGAGGTTTAGCTGGTGGTGTGAGTAAGATCATCTGTCACAATTTCCCGTTCAAGTTGACAGCTCGGAAAGAACCTTTGATTGTATTTGAGGAAGGATAAAGCTAAAAGCATAATAACCAGAGATGATTAAATTTTCAGTGTTTACAATGGAAGGTTGAAAACTGCTTGCTGTAGACTTTAATATTGAAGGCATACTTTGAACTAAAATGTTTCCCATGTTTTTTACTCGCAAAACCAACTTTTTTGTTATTTTGCATATCACAAGAGCGCAAACTTTACTTCAAAATCAATCGACATTTTCTTTCTCCTTCTTTGTAATTTACTGTTATCGTTCATGCGGAAACGTTTGAGGAGACGGTTTACATCAGAGTTATATTTTATGCTTTCAACCTTGTTATTAAATCTATTAAAATCAAATTACATCATAAAAAGAGTCCTATGATTGAAATTATTTTATGTAAGTCATCCATTATCATGATAAAAACTGGCAGGTATACCTTATTCAACCGTTCAGCGCACCACTTATTGACATAATGCCATTCTCTCTTCTGCTCGCCCTCGTTTACGTCTGAATTCCAAACAATAATAGCACTTGACCACTCACAGAGTTTAACCACGCATGAAAAAACTGATGAAAAAGTACAAAAAGAAAGAAAAAAACCTTTTGATAATTTTTTGTAATCACGTAAATTGGCTTCGTGTTCCCCTCATTTATATTTGTTATATGGTATATTTCATAAGCTTATTTAAAGTATTTTTTTGGTAATACTTTAGGAAATTGGAAAATTATCAAGTATTGGCCCTGTATGAGCATTACTCTGGCATCATCTTAAACACGAGATTATAAAATTGTGCTTTGAACCCGACTGCAGCCTGGAGCCGTTACGTAATGATGCAATTGCACTTGTTTCCACGGCAAAATTTCTCCCATCCAAAGACTGGCTGCATCCTTCCGGCACCATAAAAATGCACAAATAACAAGATTAGGTAAACAATTTCATAAAAGGCAGGCAAAATACTTGAGCCCTTCATAGCTCAACCACTAAACTATGTTTAAATGTTAAGTGTAGGGAAAGGTCACAAAAAGTCACAAGATTTTCCCTTTTTGTCGCCATCACAGTTGTAAGAAAAGTGTCTATAATATGATGATGTTATGATGATCTCAGACATTTAATAAGTTTACGTAAACTTACGGAAAAACACAAGACATATTATCATCTTAATAATCAAAATAGGCAGTGTGCATGCACTAATCATTGTTATTATTGTGACCATAGGTGAAGGTAAGGAACAAGTGATCCTTCATCTTCATCAACAAGTCAACAATGGCGACAGCATGGAGATAAAGAGCAGGACCGTCTTCATAATAAAAAGCTCCCTCAGTAGTGTCTGAACCTCTATAAATATTCACGTGTAAAAAAGTATGACAATAATTGATAGGTCTTGTAAAAATGATGGAGCCGGACTGCAAACATTGTGATTTGCCCATTACACAATTTAGCAGAATGGTGCATTACCCAACTAGAACCATACTATTAGGAACCTTTTCTCCGTTTTTTGTATTGCCATATGCAAGGAGTATGAAAGATGCCAGTTATGTAATATCGTTAAAATTGGAATAATCACAATAATAACGCAAATGAAATGTGTCCTTTATAATGTAATAGCAATCATAATCATTTTAACAACATCATGAAAAGGAAGTATATTATCATGGGCATTGGGCATGCATGCATATTGTTTCATGGACAGCCAAACATACTTTTGAGAAGAAAAATTGTAAGGTATGGAGAAGGAAATTGGTAAAAAAATGTTAGTAAAAAGAAAGAGGAGTTCCATCCTTCTATGTGTTTTCCTTAGGGGTTGTTCTTCTTATAATAAACGAAGACGGAGGCAGGCTGACACCCTGTCTGTGCACGCAACAACCTCAAAACCTATAATTTTGATTATACCACACTATCAGAAATGAAGCAAAGAATGAAAAGAACCCAATAGCCGAATATTACCCTTTCTTTGATGGAAAAAGTTTAAAAGAAAGCAGTATTTTTGAATAATTTTTAAATTTGAGCTGACGCTGTCGTCTTGCTCAAGTTCCGTCGGCACAGTACCGCCTGCGTTCTACCCACAAAACTTTTATTTTTTTGCCCTCTTGACCTGAATCCGTTGACTAGACGAGGTAGGTACTAGGGTTGTAACTTTGCTCAGTCGATCTAAGGTCAGTTCCCGACGGCGGACTTGAGGGTTGCAAAATAATAGCTTACGTAAGTTCAGGAAAAAGGGTTGAACAAAAAAACTTTTACATTGACGCTTAATTAGAAAAACAATAGAGTGTTGAATTTAATATCATACATAATAGTCAAGTACACAGTGTGGTATAAAAAAAACCTTGCGCATTTCTTGCAATCCTAAGAAATAAGCAGGTGGTGCAGATTGCCTGGCATTTATATGCGGGTAGGTGGAAATTAGAAACAAGGATGACTAAATATAATTGTCTGCGTCTATGTTATTTTATTTACCATACACGCAAATCTAAAAAACAATCATACACATTATGCAGCAAAAAGAGTAGAAAACTAAACGCAAAAATACTAACTTTACGACATGGTGTTAATTACTAGGTTTTACACCAAGATCAATTAAGCATTCAGAGTCATGATGATAGGGGTGTGGAACATGTGAGGAGTAGGACGGTTTGGCTGTCACTTTTTCTCAAAAAAATATGCTTCTGCGAGCTGGCAGCTGAATCATCGTGTATTTTTTGAGGCAGCTAATTCTCAGTCCGTCATGCAGTCATGCCCACACCGCTACATTGAAAAGGCTGAACCACAACAGCCCACCACTTCTCTTTTTTTTACCCCTTTTAATTCTTTTTTCTACAATTATCGCAATACCACCACCATTTGACTATCAAAATGTAATGGCACGCTAGGTATTTATCCAAATCATGATTAAACTTTGTACTCTTCTTCNTTTTTTCTACAATTATCGCAATACCACCACCATTTGACTATCAAAATGTAATGGCACGCTAGGTATTTATCCAAATCATGATTAAACTTTGTACTCTTCTTCCTTTCAAGCCTTCACAATCAGTTTCCTCTATGAATTCCCATTCGCAGCATTAAAAGATTGCGTGTTTTACACACGGCCTGAAGTAAAAACTCTACGTGGAAAAGTATTATAATTGTTTAAATTGTTTTTGCCTGAAAGTACACAATAAAAAATTATATGATATGCCAAAGATAGTGATAATAATATATATTATTTCAAACTTGTCATTTTTTATACTTTTTTGATGTCTTTAACCTTTAATTACTCATTCTATTAGCTAGTAGGTCTCTGTACTATCAGCGTCTCCATCTTTTTGATGGTGATTAAGGTATCAACTTTAATTACAAGGTTAACTTGATTAGTTCCAATTTATTTTGCTTTTTTGCGTTTCTGAACAGTGTATTTTATGCAAAATACTTAGTTGTACAACGTCTTCTTAATGGTTACCTTCACTTCTGGTATTTGCAAAATTGTTTCTGCTCTTTATGCGGGCGAGTTGTTATAATATAAAGCTCTCAAAGTTGAGGTTCTTTTCCATGCTAATGTCTGCATAGTGCATACCTTATTTAGACGGTAAATCCCACCGTAACAACAATGCGTGTCCGTGTAGCTTTTAGATAGCAATAATGTAGTATCCAAGTTTAAATTCAAGTTTATGATTCTATATTATAATTCCAAGAACATGTTACAATTGCTATGCAGGCACAATTGCGTTCTTTTGCGTTGTTGTTTTCGCATGCAATGTAACTTTTAATCGTATCAGTCTAGATAACAAAGCACACCAACCAAGTCACCTGCCAATGTAAATTGCTAGGCATGTATTTATTTTCATTTTCCTCGTTAACGCAGCTTTTTACAACTGATGATGGGCATGATGATGTTGTTTGGCGTTATCAAACAAGGTAGAGGAACACACTAAAAGAAGCCTCACTAGCTGTCAAAGTGAAACTGTATATCTGTTCAATAATTATCCTGCTAAAATGATTATAACTATTCAACAAGGAGATGATCTGCCAATGCGCATATCAAAATGAACAGTTACATATTATACTTAATAGTTATTTTGTAAAGAGGATGAGCACGAAACTCAACTTTTTATATAAACTTCATGCCTATCTCTACATCCACGGTTGTGTTTCAAGTAATTGGAGTTGAAAAAGGCGGATAATAAACATTTGTTACTGCACTGTTCAGCAATGAAAAGCGTTATCATTCTTGAGCATCAAAGAAATAAAATTTATACCATTTGGCTTTGCATGATACACGCATTTACAAATATTATTGTCATGATCATTACATTGTCTTTATTTGCATGATACAACTGAAGCTTTCCCAAGAAAAATTATAATCACATGTATCACTATATTTTATTGATAATTTACCTTCAAGCCTTATGGTTTAATGACGAGTATCGTTTACCGATTAATTTGATGATAAACTCAGGCTATGCAATTACTGCAAAGCGAAAAAAATATGTTGATGGGCTCGCCATATGCAATGGAGCTGACGTGTTTTGACATGCAAAATTATTCGGGGTTGATAGCTTGCCATCTACTTAATCTATGGTTAGTGGATATTCTGGTGCACGTTATTTTCCCTGAATCGCATCTTTCTTCACTTCAGTTTGCTGTTCATCTGCTTTGTATCATAGCCCAATACTTCACAATTTGATGTTTTGACAGAATCGCTACTAAATTCGTACACCATCGATGCACAAGTCGAGAGAAATTTTAATGTTGATTTGATCTGCCGACAAGAGCCAACCCACTATTAGTCACTTTGTGTGAGGAGCCGCTCCTTTGTTTCGTAAATATTAACACATTCGCCGAAAAGACAAGAGATTCATGTGCTTAATAAGCCATGTCAGCTTATCCCCACGAAACGTGTTGTCTTGATTATTTTAAATAACTATGTTATCCTCATAATAAAAAGGTTAAATTTGTCTTCTACGCAGAGAGGATGTACTGCGCACTGCGCAAATTTAAACACCTGTGGTAATCCAATGGAAAACGTTACAGCATTAATGAGTATGAAACTGATGCTTCTACTGAAAATCTCCAGAAATAGGACAAATGTTGGATACTACGCAGGTAAACACAAGAGAAATATTAATCCGCTATGATCCATTGCGACAGGTGCCTTCAATACAAAACCCGAGGAGTAATAAGTCGGTCGTGTATCTCGGTTGGCATTCGCATGTGAACTCCATTGTGGATCAAACAATGTTTATCATACATTAATGTCGTTATCATAGGCGGCAACCTTCCTTCAATAAACGTCTACATAAAACAAGGCACATGCTATGATGTTACGAGTAACATTAGTAGAAGCTTTTGCAGCCGTGGGATTTATTGTTCAAACTCCAGCTAATCCATCTACATCACAGTCAGTTCGTTTATGTTCTCAGTCCTCATTGATACTGTCCAAAATGCAACCGTTGATAATCATTTTTATTTATTGAGGAAGCTTTGGATCTCACATTTGTTTATTAGTCTCAATCAAGCCGTCCACTTTATATGTGAGACGTTTTTAAGAGCACTCATGATCGCTTTTTGCCGACAAAATCTTGTAAATTGGAGGTGAGCAATAAAGGATTTATTTGGGGATATTATTGCTGTGTGAAGTGAGAGAATGCACGCCAAGGCAATTCGTGTGATGAGTTTATTGAGCTCCAATCTTCTCTCCCCAAATATCTCTGTCTCCGTTTGTTTTTGTCAAAATATTTTGAAGTTGGTCTATTTATTACTAATATTCGCTAATAGGGTATAGATAACACAGACACGGACTGCATCATATATACGATACATATTATAGAGATAAAGTTTTAAGATATGTGCCTTGTGTGGAAACATAAGAGTAAACCACTGTTTTTCTTGCATAATACATTTACAGCGTTTGGTTGGCAACTTGCAAGCTTACATCATTCCTTCAAGCATATTCATATTCACCCAATTTAAGTTACACTAATCTTTACCGGCCATCATTTTGGTAATGATCATAATTTTTTGCCTGAAAGTAACAGAAAAAAACGAAAATCTGTTTATTGTTACACCAGGCGAGAGAGTAATATATTAAATCCAATCATAAAACACCACCGTTCATTTTATGACATGTTAAAACTTACGTTGATAAATCCAACCTGCATTAGGGAAAAACGCAAATATACGCAAGCCGTGAAGAGAATCACTGATGAGAAATACCGACAAAGTGAGAAGAACACAGAGAGAGTCGTAATGTAGGGTAATAACGGCTGTAAAAAGTGATTGTGATTGTTGTTGATTGTGAAAACAGGCATTTCATTAATATAAAAAAAATGCTAAAATGTATGCTGGTATTATATAACAACATTGTAAAACTTCACGGAGAGCACACCAGTCTCAGTTAAGACAGATCAATAAAGTGATCAACTAGTCGTTCTCATAAAAACGGCATATCTTTTGATACTGAAGTTCTCCCAGATTCCCATGCATTACAAGATATCATTTACAAAGTCTGGACACATTATCCTCCTTTTGGACTGTAATAAAGTCATAAAACCCTTCTCTCTCGACTATCATCACATCATCTAGCACAATTCATTTTATTGTCATGCTTTAGCAAAAAGAAGATGAAAGAAAATAGGTGCAATTTCCGCCAGTCATATAAAGCCCAGGCATGTTGCACAAGCTGTTGCCTAACTAAAGCATAGAAGGAAACGCCTCTGTATGATAAATGAATACATAATGTTGCACTAAACTCTCCAGAAAGTTCTGTCTTCTGCAGAACAATATGTAATTTGAGGTAGCCACTCGTAGACATCGCATAATATACAGTTGGCTATTAAAAGTCCCATTTATTTTTCCCGTGATAATTTTCTTCTGTCGGTGACGTGATGATGAGGGATTCATAAAGTTTTCCAGTGTAGAGCACATTATATAAAATTTGGCGTCTAGTACATCTTCCAGAATACATCATTCATTCATATGTCTGGTTGATTAATATCTGTCAACATACTTCCCAGTTTTAGTCGCCATTTTTCTAGTCCAAATAGCTCCACGGAGGACGCAAAAGATGAAAATTATGATTTAGAGATTGTGACATGTTGGAAGTACAGATTAGATGAATATTAACGTGTATACTCATCATTCAGAGATGGAAAACAGTATCGGTATTATCAAGATTATTGTCGTGCTAAAAGTGCTCCGTCTGCATGTCTCCATTTTTTTCCTGGCTCCATTCAAAAGCCTTCATTTTGCATTACACAACAACAATTCTTGCGTTCATACTCTCCTCCCTGGCAAATGTGGATGGGAAGAAACTTAAAACAAGATTATTATGTTGTTCCATCGTTCCGGCAGTGCTACAGCATGAAAAGTCAAGTAGTTTGTGCATTTTAAACAATTATTTGCGTCAGTCAACAAACAATTCAAAATAATGTAATGTAATAAACTTCTCGATTCTTTCATTCGTTGTCGTTGTCCTGTGAAGTGATTCATGGAATGACTCAGCTTAAACCTTACAATTATTCCAGATTGACTGACTCCATGATTATATTGGAGCGAAAAACGACGATATAATGAAGAACAAGTTTTGAACAACGGATGGACACTTTAAGCACTTACATACGACGTGTTGAAAGTATTAAAAATACAAGGAGGATGTTGACAACGTTAAAGGTTGAGTATGGCGGCATCACCTCAAAGGATTCTAATTCTGTCTTTATTTTTTTCTTTCGTTTTTAAAGCCTCTTTCATTTCTCTTCTTAACGCTTGTTTGTTTGAGTCTCAGCTATATAATTGTAAATAAAAAGGATGTGAAGAATTGTGCATGCGTGCATACATGAAAGCTTTTGTGGAACCATTTTCATGGAAAAAACTATCAAACAACTGCTATAACTTAACAAAGTGCTACACTAAGCATGCATGTGTCTTTTTTTCTTTCTGTAATGCTCAATGCTCACATTGTTATGTGATTACTTCGGCTTACTAAATTACATTTTTTGGTTTCATGATGTGATCCTAACCAAAGTAAAATATTTATTTCACAGAAGCTCCATTATCATCACTCAAGTGGTAGCTGAAAAATCCTATCATGCCACCTTGTTCTCTCTGCATGCAATCATGAAAGATGAATGCACAATACACCATTTTACTTGGAAGCCTACATGTTAGAAGAAAAAAAAACTCAGTATTATATATTTTTTTATATATAATATTCTTTCATCCTGGACACCCGTACATTATTATGCATACCCGTATTTAGTTAATAAGGGATAATAGTATGTACACACATTTTTTCACATGTGTGAAGTTAAATCGCATGCATTCTGGTAATTGTTAACGTACATATTGCACTTGCCACTTGCTTGCAATAAAACGTGTGTATCCGTCCTTTCTTCCCTTTTTCCAAATGCTCTTCTTTCACTACAATTTCTCTGTACTATTGCCGCATATTATTATCATATCATGCAAAGACTCGTTGTGCATGTAGTGTATGCATATCTGTCCTATACATGTTCATACAAATTTTCAATGCACAAAGCGAGAAGTAGACAAGGATGAAGGATAATGTTTTATGGCTTTCCATTATTCCCCTGCTCTTGAGTTGGTCGAGTCGTCAGTCCGTCAGTCAAGTTTGAAGAGAATAGAGCACTCTGTGCGGTATTTCATGTCAGTTGTGAAGCAGCAGTCAGCCAAGCTAGAAGCTCACATATAGCTAAATATTATTTATTCTTTTTGAACAGCCCAGCAAAAAGATATACGACTTGAGTAATACAAGTAAGTGATAAGCGATTCCCTACTACATCGCCATCAGAAAAAAACAGTGTGTGCACAAGGCAGCGAGTAAAATTTCATTTGGTCTCTGAGGAACGATTCAGTTGTGACCAAGCATTGGACGTGCTAACTTCATGCTTCTTGTTTGTCTGAGAAGTTGCTTTTGCGTAAATAAGTGTTTGTACTGAAAAAAAAGTTTTGTGCAGTTGGAAGACTTGTGAGGAATACAGAAAAAAAACATAAAGCTGCCAACAAAAGAGAAATAAAGACAAGATTTATTACACGGAGAACATTTACAATTTCGGTTCTGTGTAAAATACATAAAAGTGTAATTTTTCGAAAGGAAGACTAGACATACGGAGGGGAACACATTAAAAGTAAAGAAAAAGTGTTTTTCTCCTTGACAAGAAAATAAAATTCATGTGGAACTTGTAAAATCGTAAAAACCGAGAATTATAACGCACATTAATTTTTTGTTTAGTGAGTGCAATTCAGAGTGTTGGAGTGAATGCAAAATAAAATAAAAATATTTTGCTTGAATGAAGAAAATACACCGCTCAAACAATAAAAAAAGTATGAAATATTGTACTTGTGTGATTCTGTGAATATCGTGAGAGGAGCTAAATACGCTAATGAATTATAGTCGAGTCTCTCTCAATAAGAATAATATGATTGGATAAAAAAATCGTTGCGAATACAAACATTTTTAAAGTTAACGAAAAGTTGTTGAGAAGAGTTATTTTGTGTGAAAAATGGTAGTTTTGGAAGGCCACAACATGTTGGGAGTAAACAGTCCAAACCAGTACCTTCAGCCTGATTATCTTTCTCCTTTGCCAACAACGGTAAGTTGTATTTTATATAAATAGAAAAAATGTGAACTTGAAATATGAAATATTTTAATACATAAAGTGATATAAAATATGGAAAACAATAAAACTCATGATTTTGATTGGTTTTATATTTTGTAGTTGGACGCAAAAAAGTCTCCTTTGGCGTTGTTGGTTCAGACATGCAGTCAAATTGGAGCGGACTCTCCATCCACAAAGTCCCTCCTTCACCCCAGTCCCTTGTCATCTGCAGATATCCAACAGTTCATTAACCAGTTCCTCATCTGGAGCTGGTCAAAAACGGAAAGCTTCAACTAGCAGTGACTCCGGTCATGGAAGCATGGGGGCTAGTCTTAAGTCACTATCTGACTCGTCAAATGACTCAAGACCAAGAAGTTCAGGAAGCACTAGCAGCAATTGCTCTTCAGCTAAGCAGCCAAGGTTCAGTCATAGTACCAGCCCCACAGGGAAAGTTTCACCAAAGAGTTATCACAATAACAACAACATCGACAGCACACCAGCAGCGACAGTGATTAGTCACGGAAATCATGCCTCAAAAATCAGAAAACTGAGTGGACAATCTGTTTCCTCAGAAGCGTCAGAGAAAAGTCGCCACAGTCATGTTCCAAGTAGAAGTTCACCTTCAAATAGTCACAGTGCTAGTGTTATTGTGCCACAAGGAAAACATAGTAGTGGAAGTTCATCAAGTACTGGAAGCCGATCCCCACAAGCTCCAGGTCAACATCATTCACATGAAAAGTCGGTTGCTTCAAAAAGTTCAGAGAAGAATACTTCATCACCCAAACCATCAAGTCATCAATCTGACCAGGGTGCATCACCAATCATTCGCTCTGGCTTGGACGTGCTTCAGGGGAAAGATTTGCCCAAGTTTGGAGGTTTTGGATATCCACCAGGCTTTGATCCCACAAACCCAGCATTCCGACTTCCATTCTTTGCTGGAGCTCATCCCCATTTAATGGGATTTCCACAAACTGCTGGAGGTCCAGGTGCCCCAGGCATGCCACCATCGCCTTACAGTTTGGCTGCCGCGGCCTATGCACGTAAAGACGGCATGCCACCAGTTTGCAAGGATCCCTTCTGCAATGGTTGTCAGTTCAGCGGTCCAGGAGGACCTGCAGCTAGTTCAGCAAATTCACCCAGTGCTTATATGGCAGCGGCTGCAGCTGCCGCTGCAGCTGCTGGTGGACCTAGTGTATGCCCGGCTGGCTGTGCGCAATGTGATCACCAGAAATTTCCCTTGATTCCGCCCTCAGCGGCTACCGGGC
>JAAXOA010000783.1:0-19745 GCA_036561885.1 Salina celebensis
CTGTGTGATAAAACTGGGCCGTTATCGCTTCATCTAAGTATATCAGGGTTGCCCGCGCGTTCTTCGTTTCCGGCTTCATTCTTTTCCTTTCGCTTTTGTTTGTATTCACAAGAGTCATTATTGTTATCATATCTCAACAACCTTTTGCTCATGATACAACTCTTGTTACATAAAGAGAATCAACCCATCTTGCACTATCAATTTACAATCATTTTTTTACAAGAAAAACGCAAAACTGCGTATAAGGTGGAGTTGACACAGCAATGGAAGAACTTTTAGATTGATGTGTCATTGATAAAGACAAAATTAGCAGCAAAGGGTGTATAGTAAAACATGACTTTATCTAACTGGGTTAATATTTATGCAGGTATAATCATCATATCAGTTTACCTGTTTTACAATATTGATACAGCAAGTCCATCTTTTACTTTAGTTAACTAAATGGCGTCACAAGTCCTTTAACCCAATCGCGTTCAAATTGTGGCTTGCTTCTAAGTTTGGTAATTCACCGTTTTTTGACACATGTTCGTAAACCGGAAGCATATCCTGAAAACAACAGAGCTACAGGTGCTACAGTATATTCTGCAAACTCCCGATGAATCGCTGTAGCAATGTGAGGGACACGAGACACGACGTACATCAAGGTGACATTTTAATCTTGTTTTATGCGCAATACATCAAAGAAAACGGATATCCGAAACCATCCTTTCCCTCTCATAATATTAGTATCAAAGTCTGCATTGATGATAGATGAGTTTACACAACAGTTTTGTCATTTTATGCGCAATACATCAAAGAAAACGGATATCCGAAACCATCCTTTCCCTCTCATAATATTAGTATCAAAGTCTGCATTGATGATAGATGAGTTTACATAACGTTTTTGTTCGTCATTACTTTTTACCTACCCACATGAACATCATATTGTTCATTCTTCTAGATTGGCAAGTTTTGTGCATTTATATAACTAACTTGGGATGAGGTGATACCATCCAATGAGTATGTATAATGAGGTCGGTCAGTAATGTTAGAGCATGGAGTTGAAAGATTGAAGGTGCCATCATGTCACAAATAGACAATTTGTTTGTAACCAAAGCTTTGACTTTTGACATCATGTTGATTGTCATTAAAAATATCTGTCATCAAATGCGGACATTTGCACTTCTTGGCTTTACATGAGCACACTATACAAATACAAATCATTTTTCCCAGCCATGGGCTGACCTTACCTACTATCACCAGGCCACCATCAACTAATAGCCATAAGCGAAGTCAGTTATTTTCCGACGGTTGTGGTTGTGCAAGACATGTTATAAAAATGCAAAATAAAACGATCACGGAGTAAATATTGTAAATTGAGCAACTTTTAGGCAGAAATTCATCAGAAAGAAAATACTTATAAATTATATGCTAAATCTACTCTAGATCAGTATTTGTCAAACTGCGCACATACTGCAATGTGTTACATTTTATATGCAAAGATTCCATGATTTTAAGCAACGTATAAATTAATATTATGAAACTTTAGCTCTATGGGTTTAGTAACCTCGAATATGAATCTCAATTTAGATGTTTTCCTGTCTCAACAAATACAAAAACATCCTTTTTAGTCTCATATAAATTCTAACACGTTTTCCTGAAACTCAGCAATCAATAAAAATCAGACTCAGCCTGACCTCTATACTGAATTTCAATAGCAAGTAATCATCCACAGGTCGCAGAGTTTTGCAACGGAGTTGAGTGGTTCTCCAATTGAAGACTTTCGCAAGTTCCCCTTCAGTTGATCATACATCCAGTGTAAACGTTTGGTCATTGCCTGAAACAATTAAAGTTCGTTCTATTTGTGTCTTGAGTCTCCTAATGAGCCAGGTTCAACTTTTATATAATTATATATATGAATTACAATTTTAACCGAAATACACAAAATTAGAAACGCAAATATGGAATTATCACACGCTTGAGGCGTAATAAATTGAATATTACTTAACCGGATGAGTTACGTTGTTTTAGTACATTAATTTAGACACGCAACTTCACGCATGCGAAGAAGTTCATCTCTACAAACATCTCAGTCTCGACTCAAATCTCAGGTCTAGAAAAAAAATTACTTAACACCTTAATCCATGATCGACCATATACAAGTTGTTGTTTTGCGTTCTTTGTACAACATGTTTGCAAATGAAGACGTTTTACCGAATTTCTTATGCAGAAACAGAAGCAAAAGTCAAGACACATTTTCATACTCCATTTCCATTAAACGACTATTTTCAAATAACAATGCAACTTAGGTGTTGCATGTTGTTTTTGGGTGGGAAATAATGACCTCTACACGTTGACACAATTTCGTGGACATTCATATTGTTACACGCATTAATCAGGTGCAACATTGTGGGCAACCAATGCATGCGTTAAATGTGCAAAATGTATTTTAAAAAAACACTCTCTGCATGAATATGTAAGATGATGACATAATCATTGCAATTTTGCATACCTTGTAACGGTATGATTAAAATGATGCGACAACAAAGGCTCTGTTTTTTGAAGAAAATGTAAATGCACGCCAAACAACGATGAGAGATGTTTCTCCATGAAACGGCGCAATCCTTCAAAATGCAGAAAATGCGATAACAGCATTCACCGTTTAATCGTATATATTTTCATGACAAAGATTGTGTGCTATATGTGAAGAGTATTTTATGTACTCAAAGCACCTGACGTCAGGTAGAGAAGAAGAATACAGGGTAGTGTATCTGTCAACTTGGTAGAAGTGTATTGTATCTGTCAAAAGTTTAAAGAACTCTTCAGTAAGAAGAAAGCTTTTCGTTGTTTAACAGCGTATCAGGTTTCTTCTCCAAACGTAAGTTGAACATGAATAAAACATAAAATATAATTAAAGTTCAAGTGAGCTGACTTCAGCTATTGGTTATTAAACGCAGGTATTTTCAAGCGTATCTTCAAACGGTTTATCCATACGGTTTATCCATACGGTTTATCCAAACGGTTTATCCATACGGTTTATCCAAACGGTTATCCTAGCGTCTCCCCGGTCTCTCCATTGATTTGGAAACGTAAGTGTCTAACTGGTCATTTTGATTAAATCTATCCAAGGCTGTGAGTAATAGTAACGCAGGGTATTTTGGTATCGCTTCTCAGGATCCATCCAGCGATTCCAAGGATAATCGGTTTATCTCTTGTGGTGCACGGTTAATGAAAATCAACCGAGGTGGTGAGTGCATCACAGTATTATTAAGGTGGTATTCAAAGAGTTGGGTAATTACAGGTGGTAATTTATGTATGAATTACAGCTTCTTTCGTGTACTTATCAATCTACTTTGGTGTACCTCACAACAACATCTTGATTATCTTAAGTGTGTCAACTTCGGTCGTTCTTTTGCCTAAACATCGAGTCTTTCGCCGTTGGAGCGATTCGCGGGTCGAAACGCTGTTCGAGACGTTTGCAAGCACTTCAACGACTTCGTTGGCTAACTTCACTTCACGCTTCATTACCAGCGTCTGCGTCATCGATAACTGTAAGAACAGAGCATTTTGAGCTCCTCCGTTTCCTTGACGAATTTATCTTTAAGTCAGGAAAGTAACTATCCTAAAATCTCTCTTTCAATTTCTCTATCTCATATTTTGTAAGATCGAAGGCCTTCATCGTAGGGATTTTCATTTCGTTCATAAATTCTTTGTAATCTTCGTATAAACAAGTAAAGTTAAAAGTAGAGTTACTATAAAATAAGTAAAGGGATAAGGTAAAACTCAACAAGATTTTCAATGTCTGTAATAGATTCTTTATTAATACCAATTTCAATCAAAGTAAAATATTTCATTTATTATTTGTCAATATAAAATTCAATATCAATTTTTTCCTTAAATAAAAAGGAATCTTTCCTGTTACCATTGATAATTGTCTCTTCGTGTGTACTTTTCTGTAATTATTAAAATCATTCTCTTGAAGGACGTCTTTCGTTAAGCCAGCTCTACCATTTTCACACCACCACAGTAAGTAAAGATCCATATACCACCGACATCATCAGAAACCTTTTCTCTGTTTCATTTCATTGTATCCATCGGTGACTCGAATTAGATCTGATTCCCCATAATCAGTTTCATAGCTTTTGTGTAATTAACAATCCGAATCAGACGGAATTAGGCTGCCAACTCACAAACCAATAGTTCTATTTAAACATCTCCATTTTGTACAGCCAACTCTGTGATAAAACCTACACGTTGACAGGTGATGAATTAGGTATCCGTATAAAATTCATCATTCTATTTAACGGAGTATTTACATGTAAATAGAAGTACGCTACCAAGTTGTGTGTTAACCGGATTTACTGTCCACCGAACAGATTCAAAAGACAGCTCTCTGGATACCACTTCACTCTCACACTTGCGTCATTAGACGGCGCATGAAAGCGTTTTGGAGTATCCGCTATTATGATATTTTATGCTTAGGCAGAGGTTGATGCAAAAGAATAATCAATTATTGAACACAATTCATATTCCAAATGGAACTCATTGTTGTACCACACAAGGGGTTTGTTGATTCAGTTCATAACAGATTCTCTGGATAAATTCATGATGAATACTACATTATTTTCATATTGCAAATAAATGCTACTGGCTCGCAAACTGGAACTCTTATGAAGCGTGGTGACTGCAAATGTAAGGATTCAGTTTAATCCACCTAAACACACATTTTGTATGAACAGTCAACTGACGATGAGTCAACAGTTCAACTACATATTTTTGGTACGTACATTATTGTATTATGCTTGTTATCCTGATTAAAATCTCACGTTCATTACGATCCTGTAGTATAATGATCGACTTAGCAGGATACATGGGAAAACCTAAAACTGAATGTCGCGTTGGCACTCTTTTGAGCCACAAAGCTTCGCGTAGCAAAAATGCTGGATGCCGCTCCTATTTCTAAACAGGCTTAAGTGTAATTAAGGAATGTGGGCCAGCCGAATTGGAGAATCCACTTATTTGATAACAAAGTCATCATAATATGTCATTGCATAGGTAAAGATAATTCCGTATTAGAGTAATTGCCTCAAAGGTCAAAGCACTGAATATATGTGAGCATGTTTTGACTATAATCTCATGAAGAAGTAATTGTTGGCTGAGGTTTAATTCTAAAAACAAAACTAGTAGCTGTACTATTACATTTATTTTTTTGATAACAAGCCTACATTCTTTTGTTTTGCAGACTGCAGTTTAGAAAGGTAGGTATTATATGCACTTGGTACAATATGGTCGTGGGAACTAGTCTCATCGCAACAAAAAACATTCATTGTCTTGTCTTGATCGTCTACTCCTACGCAATTACGCATGTTTGCGTTTTGGTTCATCGTCCCAGTCCTATGCATCACTGGAAGGATTGAGTGTTGCAATAGTAGATTCTGTTAATCAATGCACTGTCATGAATCTTAGCGAAACGTGCGCATAACTATTCGGAATCTGATTTTCAATTTTGTTTTTACAATGAGCAAACAATTAAAATTATAAGTGGATTCATTCCTTCTCTGTTTTATATATATGGGCCTCTAATGCTCAACAGAGTAGGCGGTGTATTTGATGAGAAACTTGAAAACATATGCGGTAAATGCTGAATCCTCCAGTTACATATGTATACAGGTCTATAGTGCAATTTGCAAAATCAAGCTAGGATTTTTATAATTTTGCAAATATTATGACTCTTAGTTGCTATCGTTAATAAAACGATTGGAATGTTATAGCGCGAAGCTATTGAGATAGGTGCAATGATTAGACAGTCATGAAGACTATGACTTCACGTGTCATGGTTTCCAATACTTTACTGCAAAATTCATAGCTTTGAAAGGTGAAAGGGAGCTCGAGACACTAGGGACTGTGTTACTTTTTGTAAATATTAATCTTATCAGCAACATCAGCGTACCCTTAGTCTAGCTTGTAGAAGTACAATGTAGTTTTATGTAGGTTCTATTTTTACTCAGATTTTAACGTTTCATTATGTAATATTTAGCACGATTATGCGAATAGAAAGTTCAAGGTGACGATGATAAGCCTTTTTCGAAGGGGCTGCAATACGCATGCTTTAGTTCCACATATAGCTATCATTTAGGATAGACTTGATTTTAAAAATGGCGTTTGTTAGTGCATAGTTTAAACCCAATGAAATTGGAACCAACACGACAAACGGAAGCAATTAAAAATTTTAACCATCAGGGTTTTGTTTCATTCCTAGTTGAAGATGTGTTTCACTGCATGTTGTAAGAGGTCAGTATCGTTATCAAATACAAATCATCTATAATATGTCTTCGCCTTTGTTTGTGTGCCAATGAGCTTCCAGTCAAGTACATGTTTTAGACGATGGCGTGTAGTGCGGAGTATTAAAAATTTTGTTTATTGGTACCACAGTATAGTCATCGATAACAATTACACATATTTTTATGTTAAGTACTTTTGCCATTGTATAAGTGATAAGTCAACAACAGTCCACTTGTAATAATTTTCAATTACCTCTTTTACTCATTGCAGCGGAAACGTGTTGTGCAAATATATCAATCAAATCTACAACAATCAACTTTACAGGCAGTGACTGGCCAGCAGCAAACGATTTCTAGCCCAGACGTACAACAATCATTTCTACTTGATCAAGCATCCAAAATATCAACAGTCATTAGGTCCTCAGGGCTGAAAAAAAATACTATATTGGTTTAGTTGATGCGTAACTGTGTCGTCCTAAATTATCCCTTTAAAAATGTAATCAGTTTGGCGAACAATTTGTGCTCTAGCTCTTCCTCATCCCCATCTCAATTGTCAGTGAATTGGAAAAAATGTTATGTGTTACTTCACTCCATCAGACATGCAACGTATGAATGAACAACGCAAATATCAAGTTACTCCACAACAGTAAAAATCAGTCGTTTCAACACAACTCAACAAATATTATAGTGAAATTCAACCTAATATGAAAAACGAGCCCTTCATGAAATCATCTCCGTATTTGAAGTGGCCAGTTCATATCAGACATTTCAACTCCGAGAGACACCGGTTTTAGTGGAACATCTTATGCGACATGGATTCTGTAACTTGCAGAAAGTGAAAGGAAAAACGACTCCCCCACAGTTCAGCTTTATCCCAGTCCTGCACGCACCATTTATCGAAGGAGCATGACTAAGCGTTCTTGTTCAGTACAACGGATCATTAGTAGCAACGCCATGTTTTATAACTATTGAAGTGTTTCTACATGAACATTTTTGGAACAAACTGTGTGTGTCTCAGTGGATAGTAAGGAAGACTGGTGCTAAATGAACACATAAATTGAAATCCGGATTATTCGTTCAATCCAAAGCTTCCCTAGTTTTAATTATCTGACCATATCAATAAGGTTTAGGTTATTGCCTTGGACATTTTAGATTTTCGTTATCTTTCAATGTAAATCTTCATTAGCATATCTGTAACACTGTGATAAAAGTTGTACAGAACATACCAAACTTGTGTTTTCAATTGCCTCGGACATTTTAGATTTTCGTTAT
The DNA here is from genome assembly GCA_036561885.1 of Salina celebensis. Taxonomy (NCBI): domain Eukaryota; kingdom Metazoa; phylum Arthropoda; class Collembola; order Entomobryomorpha; family Paronellidae; genus Salina; species Salina celebensis. The sequence goes on from JAAXOA010000783.1 coordinate 7,533, forward strand.
CTTTCAATGTAAATCTTCATTAGCATATCTGTAACACTGTGATAAAAGTTGTACAGAACATACCAAACTTGTGTTTTCTTGATGTATTTTTTTGTAAAGAAAATATCAAAAGTTTCGCATACGTTCTAAAAAAGGATATCATTCCAGTATAGCTTTCACTTGTACCAATCAATGAAGAAGAGTGTTTAGGTTGTCATGCCATAGGCGTGTACAGGACGAGACCGTTTCTTTTTTAAACTTTTGGCTTTAATAACTTCAATCTAGAGCTTTATAGCACGCAAATTGTGTTTCTATGTAAACGGTTGTTTGGCTAGACTGTTGTAAACTATTTGTAAACTCATTGACAAGGAAAAAACAAAGAGTCAATGCAGATTTGTATGCAAAGCTATTTTTGAGGAGTGTGAAGGATAAATCCCTCACAAGTATAGATACGATAAGATAAGCTACACGGATATATTTAGAAGATTAGTGCAGTGTGAAAGTGAATGGTCGTTAATTTATTATTCAGTCGGTCACATTTTCTTTGTAATCAGTTTCCAGTCAGGTAGCACACATGCTATAACTGATAAATTAGCTGTATTGTGCATACATTGAAAAGTTCAAGCTGAATTTTATAAATAGCGTTTTTCGCGAGAGTGTGCAAACTGCATCCGTCGATTTGGTAACGGATTGCGGTGTATTTTGTTTGCAAAGATGTTATGAGAAAATGACAAGAAAGTTTGTATCTACCATAGTGAGGCACTAATGCCAAAAAATGTTGATTATTTTTAAAAAGCTTTGCTGCATTAGTTAGTATTTAGTGTGGAAGCTTTGTTTCTGAATATATGGCTGTGAATAATTTATTGCCTTACTATATTAACGTTCAGGGCAGTTAACGTATTTTGTACACGGTTTAAACCTAAACAAAAAGTTATTTTTTACGGATAGCTGTACACGCACAAAACATTAATGCAAGATGAGAATACGAATGCAAACGTGTAAAATTATTCTAGCTACGTCGTTAATATGGTTTTTAATCGACGTAGTACTGCTTTTCTATTATACTGACTGCCGAGGCGCCGGTTGTGGTGGTGGGGATGGTTCCAAAGGTCCCTCAGCAGATCCCCTAGTACAAAGTGATGATAATCAGATTAATCTTAAAAATGACGACGGTGATTCCGAGTTTGATTCGGTAAGCTTTAAAACTGTATTTCTCAGTTCATACAAGTAATTGTTGCTTAATTTGCTAACATTGTTGTTATCCGCATAGGAATCGCAGTATCCCCGTGGTAAACTGCATATGTGGGACCCTGCACCAACGGTTGGAGACCATCATGGATCTCCAGGAGAAATGGGGCGACCTGTAAAGCTTCCACCTGCAGTTGAAAGACTTGTTTCCGATAAATTCAAAATTAATCAGTTCAATGTTCTTGCATCCGATGCAATTTCTCTGAATCGTTCACTTCCAGATGTCAGACTTGCGGGGTGAGTTATTGCAATGATTACTGATATGCATTTAACGTATAAATTACGAGAAATGTAACTTATATATGTTTTTATATTATAGCTGCCGATCAAAGCAATATCACAAGTATCTTCCAGACACATCGATTATTATTGTTTTCCACAACGAAGCTTGGTCAACTTTGTTACGAACAGTTCACTCGGTCATCAACCGGTCTCCTCGGACTTTACTCAAAGAGATTATTTTAGTGGATGACGCGTCGGAGCGTGACTTTTTAGGAAAGAAACTTGAAGATTATGTTTCTCGTCTTCCAGTATCCGTAAGAGTGCTACGAACTGGCAAACGGTCAGGTTTGATTCGGGCTCGTTTGCTTGGTGCCAAAAACGCGAAGGTAAGTTGTGCATTACATGAGTATCTTTGGATTTTAAATGAGCTTCATTAAGCATTTAATGGTGTTGTTTATTTTTGCCTTTCAGGGCACAGTTCTAACATTCCTTGATGCTCATTGTGAATGTACGGAAGGATGGTTGGAACCCCTTCTCCATGAGATTGCTACCGACAAGAAATCGGTTGTGTGTCCCATTATAGACGTAATTTCGGATAACAACTTTGAATACGTAACGGCCTCAGACATGACCTGGGGTGGATTCAACTGGAAGTTGAATTTCCGATGGTACACCTTTTGCTTCAAGTATCTTTTATCCATACGCTACGATTCCGAAGTCGGTTTTACTATAAAATTATGTTCTCCTCTGTAGGTATCGTGTTCCACAGAGAGAGATGGATAGGCGTAATGGAGATAGAACATTGCCACTGCTAACTCCTACAATGGCTGGTGGCTTGTTTTCAATCGATCGAGATTATTTTTACAAAGTTGGCGCTTATGATACCGGCATGGACATTTGGGGTAGAGCATTGTTATCAAACAGTTTTATGTTAAGTTACAAGTGAATCGTGACTAATCTAACTTTCTTCTTATTCCAGGTGGAGAAAATCTTGAAATGAGTTTTCGGGTATGAAATTAAGCCTTCAAAGTTACTTGGTTGTTATTTTTAGTTTCATTTCGATGAGGTTGGTTGGTAAATCTTCGTAATAGCAAGTTTGTCTACCAAGATGCCGATGCCGAACTAGGTTTTTAAATCTTCATGTTTAAACTTTATAATTTAATTATTTCTCCATTGGTAAGAACAGGTGTGGCAATGCGGAGGACTTCTTAAGATTGCTACTTGCTCACATGTCGGCCACGTATTCCGAGATAAAAGTCCTTACACTTTCCCAGGGTATGATTTATATCGCGTTATATAGGATGCAACTTTTTAAACAAAGATTATTATCCATAATCTGTAGTTATATATTTCGAATTTTGTTTTTGATCATGAATTAATGTTTTCTCTGTAAAGGGGAGTTTCAAAGATTATCCTTCATAACACTGCGCGGGTCGCCTCAGTTTGGTTGGACGAATGGAAACACTTTTATTTTGAAATGAGTCCAGGTTAATACTTTCGTTTCAATTATATTTTTATTATTTGTTTGTGTTGTCTTTGAAAAGAAAATTTCAGAAAACATTCTATTTCTCTTACATAATTTTATATCTAACATACTAAGCAAAACATCATCTCTAATATGGTTCGTCCTGCTGTATTACTCGTTGTGTCTTTTCAAGTAATTCATGTCGACTTGTATGCAGTGTGCTCTCAGATACTGCTTAAAATATTATATTGTAACCTTCATAATATGTGAACCAATTCATATTTCCTGAAAGGCTATTTAGGCAGAAGTAGTTTGGATAGGAGTGTAGCAGGGAAATTGAAGGGGTGGTGTAGTTGTAGTTTAGAGCGTACTTGTTTTAATGCTACCGGGAAAGTGATAACCTATGAATATGCACACAGGAGCCAGGATACCAACCGAATCGAATTAAATGTTGTGTCTATCCGTGCGAAAGTTTGTTAACTGCTTCTTTAAAACTATAATGATAAAAACGCTAGGTCTGGATGTGTGGAGGTCGTTTAGTGATCACACCTTGTTCAAGAGTTGGTCATGTTTTTCGCAAGACAACACCGTATACATTCCCAGGTGGCACGTCACGAATCGTTGATAAAAATAACGGACGGTTGGCAGCCGTCTGGCTAGATGAATGGCGTTCGTTCTACTTCGCCATGTTCCCAGGTTGAATTTTAAAGTTGGCCATTTGCAACATCACAAAGTATACCCACAATTAGTAGTTTTGCACGGAAATATCCCACGTTCGCAAGGAATTCACATTTTTTGTTCTGTTTTAAGTAATATCACTCAAGTTTCCAGATTCGGTTATAGCACTTATAATTTTTACCATTTTATATAGGATTACTTGCCCCTATTTTTTCGATCCTTGTGAGAATTATGCAAGTAAATTACGCACATATTTATCACTTGAGTTAATTTCTGCGGTTTATGTTCACATTAATTACTATTGCTCTGCTCACTGATTCTTTCTATAAATATCTGTTGCTTGCTTCTATCAACTGTGCCGCTTTTTATGTAATTGCATGAGCTATGACTTATGCTTTATCTACACTTCAAGGCACGCTAAAATCGGGGTATTGAATGATTCATTAATTGGCCGTTTTATTAACCATCTCGTAGGTGCCCGAACTGTCGATATTGGGGATGTCTCCGAGCGGCTAAAACTTCGCAAAGATTTGAAATGTAAAGGCTTCCGTTGGTACCTCGAGAATATCTACCCGGAGTCCCCAATGCCTCATCGACTACCACTACTTGGGAGAGATTAGGAACGAAGAGACTCAATACTGCCTGGATACCATGGGAAGGAAAAGTGGTGAAATGTTAAGGAATGGGTTACTGTCATGGGCTCGGAGGAAATCAGGTATGAAAAAATTAACCACCCTAAAATTTTATAAGAAATATTCTAACAATTTATAATTGTTTATTTGATTTAACTCATTCACAGGTATTCGCATACACGAAGCGTCAACAAGTCATGTCTGACGATAACTGCCTGGATGCCACATCGTCCAGCTCGAATGTAAAGCTTGTAAGATGTCATGGTCTCGGTGGTAACCAAGCGTGGCATATACAGTTTAACTGAGCGATCAATTAAACATGTTGCAAGCGGGAAGTGCCTGACGAAACCCAGCAGCAGTGATCTTACAACACCATCTTTATCGTATTGTGATGGAAGTGAAGGTCAAAAGTGGACAATGGATTCAAAGTTTAAATGGCAAGCTCAAAATTCAGATGATGAAGAAGTCTAAAAAATCAATCTCTGATACAATAATAATGCTCCAAATGAAGTGCATTCCATCGTAAAGCAAAATTAAAGCCAACACTTAAGTTATGTCTTTTTTTTAATTGGGAAAGAATATCAGTATGCTATTCAGACATCTTAGAAGGGTTTACAATTTAATGAGACTGTGTAGAATTGCTATCTCCTTAGTAATTATGTAAAGACGGTTAGGAACACAACGTTTTTAATAACTGTACGTGTACATCGACAAGTGGTCGAAAATAACGGCTTCGACTAAGCAGACGGTGTAGTAGCCAATAAGAATCAAATTGTATTCAGAAAAATAATCCGCAATCACCTAAATAATCATAATCTACAATTAAGTACTGTATGCATATCCAGCAATCAAACAAGTGCAAGCAAAATTAATTATTAACTTTTAGTATCTTGTATCTTCATTAAAAATATCAATACACGATGTGAATATGAAAAACTTTCCAAAACTCGTTCATGTCTTTAATNTTAACTTTTAGTATCTTGTATCTTCATTAAAAATATCAATACACGATGTGAATATGAAAAACTTTCCAAAACTCGTTCATGTCTTTAATTTTTAAAAGACTTTCTTCAGCAATATAAAGATACCCAGTCATTTTTTTAAACACGCGTTATTATTTAATGTAAAAAGTATTTTAATTAAAGAAATTTACGTTATTTTTTAAATTTTTTGAGGTTTATGTGACTGCATTTATTGTGAAGTTTGATGTAATTAGCGTTAGGATTGAAGTTTAAGTTGATGAAAGACCATTTTAATTATTTGTATGTAGACAGTATCCAAAACTAATTAGCGGACGATCGATTGTTTTTTTCTTGTCAAATAAGTTTTATATTATGTGGTACTTCATTGCAAATCAACATTCCAAAGCGTGATATGACATATCTACACCTGATTATAGTAACTTTTATTGTTTTGTTATACATGTTACATTGTAGTTAGCCCGTAAGCGAAATTAATTTATCAAATCATATCATTCTGTAACATCATATCCTCATCATTTCTATAGTACTGGACATTAAAGTAACTAAACTAATATAAAAGTGAATTTTGTAGTTTTGTTACATTTTCTGGGCGAATTTGTAAAGACTTGAGAACATTCACAAATAGATATAATGCTCAGTGTCGGAAATGACGAATTTACATATAAAAATATTGTGTTCCGTAACTTATTTGAGAAAACAGGAATATGAGCATTACGATAAAGAATTCTTCTATTTTATGTTTCTTAGATTGTTTTCAAATCTGTTAAGAAAATGAAAAGGATTAAATTCTGGAAGTTAGCAATTCTCTTAGAGAAACCCACAACCAAAAATTGACTTGCAAAAATAGCTACCTTACTTGACCACAACATCAATGAAACTTGTATTTTAAAACCATTGTATATTCTAAACCTACTGTCAAAATAGTAAATGAATATGATTGATAACAATAAAAGAATGCTGTAAGATGAACTGTTGTGTAAATTCAATTTATTGGAACGAGTCAACAAAATATTACTCCTAATCCTAGCATTCTTATACCCTGTTTGAATTTCTATACTGATTTTCTTTGTTTTATAATTCATAACAAACATATACCCTGTTTGGTTCCAAAAATGACAATTTTCTATAACTAATCTTATTGTGTTATTAAATATATTATTACTTTATCATTGCTCTATTATGGCAGTTTGAAAATTACTAAACATTATACCCTGTGGAATAGAATATACCCTGTTTTTTTGTTTAAAAGTATTCATTTGGTTATAGATTCATGTGAGCTTTGAAAAGGCTACAAAAATGGTTTTCTAATTTCCCTCATCATCGCTTCTAACGATGTGTCGGTTCTTGGAACCCAAGTTTAATCTGTTTTAAGGACGGCAGTGTTTTCAACCAAACAAAAAGTAGTCTTCCCATTATAAATTTTCGACGTGGGCGCGACATACTCCGTAGTCATTTTTGTTCCAACTGCAAAGTCGTCCCTTTTTAGCTCTGCTTTGTAGCACATCATGAGTTGATTGAGAAGATAGATGACCCAAAGAACAACCGAGGGAAGAAAGTACAAGCGCAGGACTCCCTGGAGAAAGTAATCTTCACTAGATGACAAAAGGAGGAAGATCACACACCGACCAAATTCAAACAAAGATCCATAAGGATTTCCCTCAGAAAGGAGACCAATAGACGTCAGTGTGATCAAGAGATAAAACACAGTCATTGCCACAGTGAGTTCATCAAAGTTCTGAAAAATATACCAAAAAAACCACAAAACATATAGCTTCCAGCGAAATAAAAAACTGTCGGAGAAAGCTGTACATATTTCTCCAAGATAGTCATTAGATGACATGGAATGCCCACCTTGAATGGAAATGAGCAAAAATCATTTCGTATTCACGTAGGCTCTCCATGTACTTTATTTTACACTAACGGACATATTATGCAGAGAAAAAAAACTTACCCCTTTCCGCAAAGCAAATCTTTGGAAGCAGACCAAAACAGCGAAAAAGTGAACAAGAATATAAGCCTGAAGCCACTTTGGTAGTACCACGGTAAACTTAGGCCTTGGTGTCACCTACGGACCCACAAGAAGATATTTTAGATACTGTTACAAACTACATGAGGGGAAAACTTACAGTTTTGATATTTGTTCTCGTTAGGAATACCAAACAGGGAAAATCTCTCATCGGAAAATGATCATGACGAGAGGACGTCTATATAAAAACTGGGTAGTCGCTAGTATCATCTTTTATTGTACACCTAACTACGTTGCATGAGCTATTGCTATGAAATCAAGATAAAACAAGGCATTGTTGATTTAGACGCAAATTTGCAGGGAGCATGAGTGAAACTCTTGATTTTATGAATAATTCCTTTTGGGTACTGGTAAAAAACAGTCTCTGAGCCACTCAAAGGGAAAAGTGAAAAATGAGTAGGCGGAAGGGGAAGGTACTTCGTAAACTCGCAGTCCCCATAGGAAATGACTCTGCTTTTACATAGTATAAGACTGCATTAAAAATACTCCCTTGTGAGCTTCACACAGTGAACTCGTTTCGGAACTGTACAAGTAGTGAAAGATGCTTTTCAAATCAGATCAAAAGTTTCCACAAATAGTATGGATATGGATGTTTTTACATCTGCCTACTAAATGGAACTGGGGGAAATTGGATTAGATTCTAACATTGTAACAAAGAAAAGTGAAAATATCCCATCTCCATCCTTTGACCTCATACTCACCTTTACTTTGTCTTCGTCCCTGCCCAGGCGAGGAGCTCCAGGTATCCAACTGGGGCCGAAGAATAGTGCTTTCAAGCTGCCACCCCACGTTTTTTGCATCTTTGCCCAGTTCCATAACGAAGGGAAGACATATGTCTAAAAGGACCAAAAAGAGATACAAGAGTTTATTATAACATCAGTGGGATATTTTGGCAGCATACCATAGCTGTGACCAAGCGAAATTAAATTTTTGTACAAAATGAAATATTTTTAATCTACCACTGAAAGACTCATTTTGTAAAGTTGCCAAGAAAATATAAGTGCATAGTACAGAAAAATCCAGGTACTCAAGGATTGCAGATTTGCAATACAAGAAATGTAGCCAGGTAACCTGGTTACTTAGTCCACTTGGGACTACTTTCACGAAAGTTTTTAATATCACTGTGGCACATAAAACAGGTAATTTCCAACCTCAAGTAAGACAAAAGGAAGCTTTTTCGGTTTGTTTTGTATATAAGAGCTCGCAATTCTTTCACTGTTTTGATTTCCCTTAATCTTTGCGATTCCATTAAATTAGCTTTCACTTGAAAGTGTGCTGCGCATTTTTTTTCTCTTTTGTATTGCTGTAATTCTAGGAATAGCATTTTTTTACCATTTGCCACATTGGGTTGTGGGATTCTGGTTGAAAAACTACTCCAAATATGAGTTCTTCTTCTGGAAGCAAATCTTGAAACGTTCCAAAGAGCCTATCCCAGATTATGAGGAATCCTCCATAGTTTTTGTCAAGGGCATAAAGATTACATCCTGCAAGATACAAAAACAGGTTGAGGCTGGTCTATAAGGTGCGATTTGGTTTAATAACGTAGACTACTAAAGAATTAATGAAAGCATTAAAGAATTCCCTGGGCTATTTCATTTAGAAATGAAATAAATTTTCACAAGGAACAAAGTGAAGCTTCTTTGGCCGCATTAGACGAAAACAAAATTGTAGAGACTGAGAATCTCTTTGAACTTCCTCCAATTTAGGTTTACCATTTAATCAATACTGTGAATACTCACCGTGATGCACCCTGAAAACATGAAAAAAACATTGATTGAAATTCATCTCACAATTCTCAGGAAAGTAACCCGTGAAACATTTACTTTCACTGTCTTTGTCTAGAACTCACTTATGATGTGTTGGTGTATTAAAAATATATTCCAGTGGTCCAAGCGTTCCAACCAATGATGTATGAATCCACCCTTGGTACAGCAAGTTTAATTGTTGATGAGCCAAACACTGGGGTGGTGGTATAACCAATGCCAACGGTAGGTAGAAAAACTAAAACGGAAAGAAAAGATTTATTTTTTTCTCTTTTATATTGCAACAGGAAGTTACTGCATGAAACACGGTAGCGGTAAGCAACACAGTTTTTTTTATTATATTCTTTAAAAAAGTTACCGACAAAAGCATTTTATTATGTAGTGTTTCCTGTTGGAAAATGGAATTGGTGTGATGTTTACATATGCAGTTTTTTCTACACAAAAAAGCCCTTTGCAAAGGTGACGGAGAAAGCATTTATTCAATAGCGACACATATCTTGTTTGTTTACGGCCTGACGCTCAAGTGAAAAAAAAAGATGTTAGCTTTTCTATTCTACTCAGCTTCTGAGGAACTATGACGTATTATCACTGGAAACTAGTTAGACCCAAAGTTTTCCCATTTACATGGTAGGTAACACCAATAAAAGTTGAAATTGAGTAATAAAAACACAACAAGTGCAAAACTTCTTTTGTACACCTTGAGTCCACAAGCTTCGCGTAGGAAACCTTTTACACGGAATATTACAGATCGGAGCTACACACACTTTCACTCTACGTTGAGTCATTCATAGATTTATGGCGAAAAGAAAGTTTACATCAACAACGCTTGCCTGGAACTTTTAATTTTTTACATATCTCTCTGTCTATGCAGAATGTTTTCATTTCTCCGGTCCAATTCGCAAGCAAAGCCAACGGAAAAAAAGCCATTAACAATTGTATCTACTGATACTGCATTTTGCATGAGCGACCAATTCCCACAGCCGGTTACACACCTACTATTTTTCTCATAGTAACTCTAGCGTAAAGGATAGCCTGCAGTGAAATGAAGATATTTTATGGTTCATGTTGGCGGACATGCCAAAACATATATCCTTGCTCTTTGAAGTTAACCAATTATTTCATTTAAGCGGAACATTTGCTAATTTATATTGCTTATAAAAATATAAAATTTAAATTTAAATTAGAATTTAGTTTAAGGACAAGGCGCAAAATATTTTATGTGAAACATACTGAGTTTATCCAGTTATGAGTAAGAGGATGTCGTACAGCAACAGCCATGTTGAAGTCCTCTGCGCTGTGATGAATTTGGTGTTGTGCCCACAAAAAATTTACTTCTGCAAACAGAAGAAAGTTACTAATGAACCAAACAATTTGTTACTTAAAGTTTGAACCAGAAAAGGTCATAAATCAGAAATATTTTGGTATAATTCAGCAAATCTTGTAAGCAGTTCTACATGAGAATCGGTTTTGCACTTTACACGACAATTGCTAATTAGGGATTTGAGATGTATTGGCCAACATTTTCTTTACGGTCTAATTCTGTAAATAATTCATGGGCCAAGATACTAAAACGAGTTAACGTACCGTGGGACGCTCGATGGGCCCAGTAATAGGCAAAGTCAACAGCCAAAAGTGCAGCGTACCAGGTGAGAGGATTGTCCCAAGGCAAATCAATCAAACGGAAACGATTGTAGTACGTACACATACATAGAGATTTCCACTCCCATCATCAGAATCCTGTAAAAAGATACATAATTTAACCATGTGAAAGCAATTTCCTAACAGGTAACCGATCCGCTAAACGTTGTTTACTCACTTGAACGTTTCAGAGATGATTCCATGTGATAGAGAATTGAGACTTTCAGCCAGTCTTGGCATTTCGCCTTTCATCATGAGGGCAACATATTCCGCAATAATAAGTCCAATGAACAGTGGGAAAAGCTAAGGAAAAAGAAAGATTTATGCTTGCTTAGTTGACAGTTTAAAAGTAAGTTGTAGGTTGTAGTAGCTTAGCTATGGGGCATTAAGATACATTCTTTAACCGTGAGCTCCAATCGTACATATATTTATTTGCAAGTGTTCACCTTGAAAAAGGAAAATGTGGTACTAACTAAATAGGAAGTGCGAGTTATACATAAAGAAGAAAAACAACAATTTTCTGAAAACCTACTAATTGACTCAAACTGGGTAACAGTGAAACGTGACACCTTTGTACTAGGAAAATGTGGTACTAAATAGGAAGTGCGAGTTATACATAAAGAAGAAAAACAACAATTTTCTGAAAACCTACTAATTGACTCAAACTGGGTAACAGTGAAACGTGACACCTTTGTACTGCCAACAAGAGGTTTGATTTACGTCATAAATGTTCTAAGCATGTTCTGCATAACAATGCCCAAGTACAAAATATTTGACATTTATGAATATCTTTGGCATAGAGTGAGTTCTCAATGAAAGAAAAAAGTTTCGCTGGAGTATTCTACGGTAAAACTTGGCAAGTCTTTTGCGTGGTATGGCAGCAGGTACGACACACCAATTGAACCGCACGGGTTAACCCGAACTCTTCAGCCATGCTGAAACAAATTTGGCTTGTATTGGTTTGTTTACTTGTACAACCACCCAAATAACCGGTTCCAATGTATGAACACAATAGATATTTTTAAACAACAAAAACAACAGCGCATTCCAACAGCCTAATGAAATGTGTTCATGGAAGAATATAGCAAACTTCGCACTGTTTTTGTATTCCACAGAGATTCTACTGATCTGGAGTGTGCTAAGCTATGAACCCAAGCTACTTTGCAGAATCACAAATATTATTCTCCTCATGAATTATGGACATTGTAGTTTAGGCATGGTCCAATGCAATTTCACTATAAGCAATTATTGAAGGTCAAATGGCAAGCATTAAGTTTGTGATCCAAATGCGAGATTTGAATACAGATTGCGTATTGCAGAGGGTTGCGGTTTACAGCAATTTTCATATCCACAATTGTGGAAAATAAGAAAACAAAAAATGTTTTTGATTACGGTATGGTAGAAACAATTCAATTTATACCTAAGGTTTTATGGTAATTTTGAAAATATCCGAGTCAAATATGATCAAGTGAAAGCACACTCAACTAAGGGAGGGGGAGAACTAAAGATGAGAGATAAGGTTTTAAGGGATACTTGATACTTTCTGATTTGAGGAAATCAATTATATTTTTCATATGTT
>JAAXOA010000784.1:0-19741 GCA_036561885.1 Salina celebensis
ACGTAAAACGGACTGGGTTGAGTAATGACCAGATAGATTAAATACTTCAAACGGAAACGAGGGAAAGCATGAGTGAAAGGGCATTTATCTAATTTATTCAGGTAATCTGCAAAACTGGAGTTTACCTACAAAATAATCCAAATACACGAGAGATATTTTTAGGATTTCCTCTCGTTTTGGATAATTTAGTTGTCGATTCAAAAGGACGTTTCGTCATCCACCCCATACTTTCCCCTGTCAGCGTTTTATACTTTTTACATAATCTCTTTTTACCGCACACATCGTACAAACCTGGAAAACCAAATAAATCAAATCACATATTTCTGGAGAGCAAAAGCCTCGTGGTTTTTTTCGAGGATATTTTAAGCTAGCAAATTTGCATTTCTGATAATGATCAAATTATAAAAGGCTATGTTTCTCGTGTATGTACTTTCTCCGGGTTTCTGTGCATGCTCCAGGGATTTAATAATGCAGAGAGAAAATTGAGTCAAATAATAAGGTTGTTAGTTTTTGGCGAGAGAAACAGACAGGCTGTCTACAATTGATAAATGTTCTGTTTTATTTTCTCTTGCTGTGAAGCAGTGAAAGTGGAAAATAGGTTTGATTCTGTATACAAAACTTAGTTATGCTGTGTTTTTTTCTGTTTTCTCTTTTCCAGTTGGGAAAGACTGTAAATTAACTTATTTAGGACTGAACGGCAATCAACTGACAAAAGTGCCACGACGTTTGCTCTCCCGCTGTTCCAATCTCCGTCACCTTAACCTCGGCTACAATCAAATTGCTCATTTGGACGATTTAGCACTCCTCACAAATTCCCTCACAAAGAGTAGCATTGCTCGACTTAAAAAATTGAGTACACTCGTCCTCCGGAATAATCCTATTTACTCTCTTGCTTTCTCCGGCACTGGGGCTGGAGTACAAAACCATTTGCTTTTACATTCTGGTCAGCATCATCCACACAGATCCCATTTGTTTTCCCGGGGTGAGCCACCACCACACAACCCAGGAATGATGGGAGACGCGGGAGACATTCCAACAACATCATCAGCAGCTTATCATGTCCTGCCTTCAATCCCCAATGTATTCCGGACCGAGGCATTTCCCAATTTGTACGAGCTGAGTCTCTCATTTTGTCAATTGTCTGGGGAGCTTGAGCCGTTTCCGGTTCTCCCACTGACCAATTTGGAGATCAGCATGGGGCTCAAGAGTGCGACATCCTTGACTCCCAATATGTTCACAAATTTAAAGGATTTAGAGTGGCTGGCATTGGACCACAATAGTCTTCAGAGTGTCAGGTAAAAATAAAAAATGAAAAAGAATTGTGTCCCTTGTCGGGAGAGAGTAACGTGTACTTATGAACTTTCACTTTGCTTTCACTTTATCTAGTGAATACACATTCTATTCAAATCGTAATCTGACTTATGTCAACCTCGAGTGGAACCGGATTGAACTTTTACCAAGGCAAATTTTCCATCCGGACATTCACCAGCAAGTCTCCCAGCTGAGGTTATCCCACAACAAAATCTCGACTGTTTTGTCAGACTCTTTTCTCTCCTTTCCTGGAGTCAATATCGACTTGAGTTACAACTCAATTCAAACCGTGGACCGGTATGCTTTCACTACGGCACGTAACTTTCCCCCAGAATTGTCATCTCGCGTTCCTGAAACTTTTTCATCTGAGAGTCCTCAGGATGCAGAGCCCCTGGCGCAACAGCCCTCGTCCACATCACCATTTTCATCCTGGCCAGGACTCAATTTATTCCTCAACCGGAACAAGTTGATTATGATGAAACCAAATGCGTTCGCCCAAGAGAAATTTTCTTTGCTGGATTTGAGCTATAATCAATTGGTGCAATTTAATTTTGATACTTTCTCTCGAAACACGATCATTGGGGGATTGAACCTGAGTCATAACAGTATTGAAAGATTGGGAGTGCCAAAAGGACGTCGCTTTGTGATGAAATTTTTAGACCTTTCAAATAACAAGTTGGGATGGAGAGGAGCTGCCCTCGCAATGCCTCTCGTCTGTCCAACTGATTTTCTCGATTTATCGAATAACCGGCTGGAGAAAACAGAGTGGAAGTTGTTTCCTACAAATTGCTCTTTACGGGTAAGCTCAGCAATTGTTTTTTCCGTTTTTTTTTCTCAAAAATTATTAATGGTCAAGTCTGCTGAAAAAGCAATTTCCTATGGTTGGATTTTGAGAGGAGAAAGGAAATGATGGTGTCAGACGTAGAGTTTAGTGGTGCGTAAAAGGTCGGTGAAAATAAAAAAAATAGAAACAAATATGTGATGGGTTTTCGCATCAAGAATATTTTTCAAATTGAAATGGGGATGCGGTAATAAATATGAAAGAGAAAATGCTGGACAAAAAAAATTGATAGAGCTGAGGGCAAAAGCGGAGGGAGAAAAGCGATGAACATAAAACGGGGAGTAAAAGGAAATGAAGTTTTTTGTTTTTATTTTCATGAGGGTGATGCATGGAAAGTGTTGTCAGGGTGAAAATGCAGAATGACATGGGTATTGAATTGGAAACAGGCACCGGAAGTGCACATAAAGGCCTGCTTTTCGAAGTTATACTGGGTAAAATAAAGTATGCAATTCAAAATCCATACGGTACTTTCACCAAACGGTTCGTAAAGCTTTCACTTTCTAAAATTTGTCTGTCGACAGGCTTGACCTGTTTCTTAAAAATAGATTTCCTGTCAAGACCGTCAACCTTGTCACCACTCAAGTTTTTATGCACCCAACCGAATGAAACACGCATAAATATGCACACCCTGTCATTTCTCTGTCATAAATACGCTGACCAGCAATCAACCCAAGTTCATAATCATTTTAGCCGCTTTCTCGTTTACTCTTGTGTTTATATGTCCGCAGTACTTTCCACGTGCACAAGGGGAAGAGAAAAAATCACGTACTTGAAAAGTTCCCTCCCTGTTCAGTTGTTTGCTAAATCATCTATCTAATACGGCAAAAAACTGGGAATATTTCTTTCCCAAAAAATATCCAGTTGAAAGTTCACAGTTGCTGGAAGATCTCAAACAGTCTGACATTTTGATTGCGATACTAAGTTTTAAGAGAAGTAAAATCAAGTGAGCAGACACGCCAACAACTTTCTCTTTTTTTCTCAGTTAACAATCTTTCTTCTCTCAAGTTCAAATTTGAACAATTCCTAAATCAGATGCTCTACATCAACACAAGAGAGAAAAAAAATTCGTGAATAGTTCATTACAGAGAAAAAAGATTCTTTTTCTCTTGTTCTGTTCATTGCACAGCACTCGTGCATCTCGAAACTTTCTTCCGTTCGTTATTACGAAAAACTACATTCTTTTGTCTTACTTTCTCCACTGGGGAAAGTTGATACATTTATGGATACAATACCTATAGCACTTTCTCCACATATTCTACACATTCTTTTTTGTTTTAACAGGAAATAAATTTAGAATGAAAACTTTATCACGAATTTGGATCCAGAGACTTTCACTAATTTACGTGATTTAACGGTAAGTCAGCAACTTCATCGGTGAAAAGTTTTTCATTCGGTGGGACGAAAATAGATTTGAATTTATTATGAAAATTCTCATATTTTTAACCACTTGATTGTTTTCTCCTTCTCCGTAGGTACTCCGGCTGAGCAACAATCAAATCTCCTTTGTACCCGAGATTTTGTTGATCCGCAACTCAAAGTTGAATTACCTCGATTTGTCACGAAACAAGATTCGCTCTTTGCCCAGGGACGCATTAGTGGGAAGCTCTTTGGAAACTCTGATTTTAACCAGTAACCAATTTGTCAATCTCCCTGTGGGCGCTTTGTCTCAGGTACTATAAAGAGAAAGCGTAATTATTCTCGAAAATTTTGCCCCACTAAACATAATTTTCTCGCGGAATATTTCCAGTGAAAGTTAATTAGACTCATGAATCTCTCGCTTTTTTTATGTAAGTTCTGGTTTAAAAAAGTATAAATCTTATGCGTGGTACTTTCTCTTTTTTGTGTGTCGGGTAGATCTCCCGTCGACTAAGAAGATTAGACATGTCACGAAACTCACTAGAGCATTTGGACAGCACAATGTTTGAACCTATTGCGAGCCTAGTTCATCTCAACTTGAGTCACAATCGACTGACCATTCTACCGGACAATGCGTTTGCCAATTTAGCTTCTCTCCGGGAGCTGGATTTAAGCAATAACTTGCTTCGTGCCAACTTCAAGGTAAAAAAACTAAAACTTTAATTCTCCTAGTTCTCTTTACTTTCTTTGACTTTCTCTTTGAAGTTTAACACGCACCAGGCTTATACGTGTACATAAGCTTGTATTTTGCAGTCGATTTACATCTTTTTCAAATAGAACCTAGTTTTTTTCTCCCTATACTTTCTCCCGGGACCACTTCATTTGTCATGCTTTATACACACTCTTTTTTTCCTGAATTTTCACCATATCACCTTTTTTTCTTGCTTGACTCGCCTGTTCACGTTTCCACTTTATATACACTTTAGTCAGCAATTTTCTCTTTTCACTTTCCTTTCACATTTCTCTTCATTTTACCCTGGAACAGGACAAGGATGACTGATGGAATCAACCCGACTTCCTGTCACATTCTTGTCCTCCGTTTTTTTCCTCTTTTTTTCTCTTCGTCCCAAACATGTTTTTTTGCATACACTTGTTTTCTTGTACTTTCTTAGGAGGAGAAAGTCCTCTCAAAATTAAATCAAAGCACCAACTTTCACAGGATTACCAATCCCCAAAGAAAAGTTGTCCTAGTCAAGGAAAAAAAAACTCCTGTGAATTTTTCTCCTCTTTTCTCTCTGTGTTTATTCAGTCATGCAAATACACGCAGTGGCAATAGTCCGGTGTGCAACTCAGGTGAATACATAACAAGCCTACTAAAAAAATATACCTTTCCCCACCTATTGGGAATATTTTTTTATCGTATGTTTTCCTCTTGTAACCTTTCTCTTCAAAAGAATTCATTACAAATTCAAAGGTTTCTTAGAAAAACGATTTCCCAATGGACACCCTATCTGCTTTCACTCCTCGTATTTTCTTTTTTTTTCACAAAAACGAGGGAAAAAATGCCATATGCTATACCTATTTTATTTTATAATGATTCTGAGTATACAAAGCATAAAAAATGAGTGTACTGTCATTATATCGTCATTATTACAATTTTTTATGGAGAAAGTTGCAATAAAAAGTGCAGTGAATGAAATATTTAAGATAATATACCCACCGACCTTTGTATTGTCCACATTATCACTATGACTTTCCGGATACAAACGCAATAATGTATCCACTGGGGGTTTTGTACAAACAGTAATAATCGTCAGAGTTCAAGTCTCAAGAGAAAGGCGTGTATGTTGTGTTTCGTTGATGATGCCACTCAGGACGGCAAACTAATGAAAAAAAATATACGGATACAATTAGCTGAAAGTTAAGAAAAAACCGTAAAAACCCTGTCAAATGCAAATGCATTTTTAACCTTTCTTCCGCTCGTGAAAGTAGTTGGTGTGCGTTCTGCATCACATCCCAAGACGAATGATGCAATAAAAGAGACAGAGAGAAAAACTTGCAAGGTTGAAGATGGGAAACCTTTCTCTCTCTCTGTCTAGTTTTATTACAAGAGTGCGTAAAAAAGCCAGAAGATATGTTACTTTCTCTTTTCAGCCTGACTTTTGATGCGTGCATAATACATTACAATATTTTGAATGGGATTTCAATGTTTTTTTTCTCTCTCTCCCTTCTTCGAGGTTTTCTCTTGTAATGGCTTTCAAGAACATTTTCTTAAGGCTTTTCCTCTCCGGAATCCCCATGGCTACTGGAATGTAATGACTGGTGATGCTCAAAAAAGTTAAAGGTTACTCAAGCTGTGAAACACGCTGGGTTTCCCTTTTTCCACTTCCGTTTTTCTTGGTGTGTCTGCAATGCAGGGAAAGTCTGGTGGGAAAGGGCGAGTAAATTTTTGATGAGTTCTGAATTAGTGTTTGGAAAAAAAAAGAAAATTCTCTGCTTTTCTCGTTGCCACACACCGCCAGGTCAATAGTATGCATGACAGAGCATATGGTTAGAGAGAAAAGCAGATGGGCAGTTGTACTAGTACTGTCATAAAAACTGGATGACGACTGGATAGTGTAACATGGGTACTTGGGTGTGTCGGACTGCCGGAAGGAAGAGAAAATACCCTGAGAAAGGATGGGCTTCTTTGGGTTTTGTTCTTTAAAAGTTGTAAGGCAGCAGCCTGAACGAAAGCAGGATGGCAGCTGATGTTATGGTTTTAGAAGCGTTAAATAAAAAGAGAACAGCAGTGGAAAATATTGTGGTTCAAAGAAACAACTTTCGCTCATATGCGTCCACATAATATATACATGGCTAGACACATCGGAGAAAGTTAGAGTTCATAAAAAAATGTTGTACAAGAAAAAAAAAAGGATACTGAAGAAAAGAAAACGATCAGAAAAAAATACCTGCACAGAGAAATAGAAAAGTTTTCACTGCGGATTCATCATTTTTCTTCAAATGGAGATACTGCACAAATATACACCCGGTGGTTTCTTGTATTTTCTTTTCTGTATTTACAAAAGAAAAACCCATCATGTTTCATTCATAAATCTACAGAGAGAAAGGAGAAAAATAGATTTTATTTAGAAAGATAAACAGTAGGAGCAACATAGGAGTATGATTTTTTTTCGGTGAATATGAAAGAAGAATGGATTTTTTCTCATATTTGTGGTTGATTTTGTTCTCTTTCAGGAATTATTTCACTTTCTCCCCAAGCTGAAACTTTTACGGTTGTCCAACTGTGGGATAAGAGCATTGCCAATGCTCCCGCTTCCTAGTTTGGTGTCGCTTGATCTCTCCCGGAACGGCATGGAAGAAATCAAAATTCAAAGTTTAACCTCGCTTGCACGACTTCGAGTTTTAGACTTGGTAGATAATGAGCTCCAAAGCGACTGGCTTCCGAGCTGGACTCCATTGGCTAACTTGATTACACTTCGGATTTCCAAGAATCCATTGAGGAGGTTTGCAAATAAGTTTTTCTTACAAATAAAACTCCTTTTTGTGACTTTCTCTTAGCTTATTTAACATTCAGAAAAGTTTCTTTTTTTCTGCAGCATCACCAAAGACACTTTTCATGGACTTACCCGCTTGGAAAGTTTAGAAATGGTTGACCTCGGCCGAATGGACCGTTTCGACTCTGACGTTTTCTCAAACCTCATCAACTTAAGGAGACTGTCTGTCGAGACATATCCAAACATTGAAAAGTACAGGTTTCGATTAGGTAAGCTGGAGGATAGAAAAAAAAGTAACAAAAGCATACAAAAGATGTGTTGTCAGGTGAAACTTGAAGACGTGCGAGTGAAAGTGAAAATTGTAAAGGAGTTAGTCGTTTTGCCTAATCTAATTTCTCTGTCTCCTGAGACATCATTCAATTTGCATGGAAAGAATAGCATCTCGTTTTTCTCCGGGTTATATCGATAGAAAGAATTTAAAGTGAAAGTGTTAAGGCCCCCTGCATTCTTCTCCAGTTACATTTAAACTGGAGAGAAAAACAAAATAACGAAACACGTATGTAAAATGGCACGTCTTTTCCGGAGGATCGATGTAAAAAATGCAGTGGTACAGACGGCTGTTTCTGCCGGTGAAAGCTAATTTTGGTGTATTTTGTTCTGTTTTCATTCGTTGCACGACCCTCTCAGGCGCAGCCCTGTCAGGAATAGCTCATTTGGAAGAGCTCCGTGTTGAAATTAAAGAGCCCCTTTTATCCGACCAGCTTTCTGGAGGAATTTCACGAAAACTCAGAAAACTTACAATTTCCGGTAGCTCTCTGAGAAAAATTGAGGCTGGTGCTTTGGACGGAATAGAAAAGTGTTTTCACATGGACCTCACAATCAGCGGAACTAGTGTTGATGACATTCCTCCCAGAATATTTGAACTGTTGCAGAGTGCCGTTTGGGCAAGGGTTGACCTGACTGGGAATCGGCTTACTGGACTCGACTCCTCCGCACTCTATCCTAATCGAAGTGTGTGGTTCAGCAAAGGGACGAGACTTCTGCAAGGTATTTTTCTTTTTCTCTCTTTCACTACTTTCACTGAGAAAAAAAACCGACCGAACAAAAAATGACACGCAAGAGTGTATAGGAAACCATAAAAATATATCTATTGAGATAGTTTCCCCATTTAGAGTATTGCTTTCACTGTATTGTAAATCGTAAAATAAACTTGTACAGTTCATTTTTCATTAGGCTAATGGAGCCAGGGAAAAGTAGGCAACAAAATGAGATTTCTTTTTTGGTAATGGCTGGACGGAGGGAGTTTTGAAAAACGGGTCATTTAAAACGTATGCAGTTATTTGAGTGGTATATGCAGTTTAGAAAGGTACATACATGTATAGAAAAAAATGACTATTAGGAATGATGAACGATGTGGTTTAAAGATTTAGTACTCCTAACGGGATTTTTACGGGAATATTTTCAACACATAGATAGAACCGTTACTATCATTATTGGGAAAACGTATGGGGAAAGTGGGGAAAACGAGTGTAATAAACAACATACAATAATCGGTGTAATGACAGGGCTCGCATTACCTTTTCATTTATATCAAATTACTAGGTAGTGGATACACAACATAAATCAGATTGCTGCATAAGTAGACGACTTTGCGAAAAAAAGAAAGAAAATAATAGAGAAAGTTCTACTGATTTTCTCCACTGACACATAAAAAAAGAAATAATAACTTTGAGTATGCTTGCTGGGCTGGTTAAACAGGTGAAAGCAAGTGAAAGTGGAAAGACTTTGCTCTACCATAAACAAAAAAATAGAGATTTTCATTATGACAAACTAGTTAAAGTACAACAGCAGGGATTTCATACCGCGTGGGTAGATAAAGTGAAAGCAGTGATTTTTAGCTTTGATATCTCATCCATGGAAGTATTGTACAATACATATTTTTTTCTAGGTGGGCTCATCCTCACCGGAAACGAGTGGATTTGTGATTGTGACCTAGTCTGGATAGGAGAATGGTTGAGACGCTGGCTGAGAGAAAGTTTTGAGTCCCATTCCACCGCAATTCCTTTGGTACACTCGATGTACGAGGAAATCCGGCGTCCTACCTGTGTCGACCCTAAAGGTAGTGGAAGGAGCATTCCACTAATTGAACTCTACTCGGATGTCATGTGCCATGCAAGTGCTCTCAGCACAGCGTCGGGTTTGTTTACACAGCCACTTTGGGGAGCTGTTGTTTTTTCATGGTTGGTTCACCTACTAGCTCGCCACATTACAAGCCCATCAAGTGGCCTGGATTTTCTCTGGCCCACTTGTTTCCTTATACAAACGACAAAACATTTTAATACGCTTGTTGATCATTCTCCTGTCACAAATTTAGGGAGAGATTCAAGATAGCCAAAATAAAATTATATAATAGGTAAAATATGAAAAAAAAAATACTATAATAATGCCCCAGTAGACTAATTTTTATTACGTCCTCTCCAGAAAATGATGGTTAAACCTGTCATTTGAGAAAAAATATAAAATGGCCTCATTAGTACATATCAAATGTCACTCGATAATGATACTTACAGTGAAATTTTCATTGTATATTACGTATATGTAGGAGAAAGGTATAAACAGGAGTAAAAAACTTGTATACAGATATATCCTAGTTGAGATACTCAAATGGCTTCCAAACAAATTTGTTTTCTTTTGGGTGGACGCTTAGGTAGGAAAGAAAAAAAAAATAGGTAATAGCAATAATGTGGGTCCTTTAAAAAACAATTTTTGTAATCTTATTTTTCGTAGAAAGTAATACGGTAAGTATTTTATACAAAACGTTCTCCAATTTTTTTCTCCTGTAAACCCTGCGTGAATTATGCACCAAGCAATTTCTCATTGATTTTACAAATTAGAAAGAAATTTCTGGTGAAACTACTGCGAAATGTTTAGAGTAATTTTAAGTCATTTTTCATTTTCTACTTAAGCGACCTGACAAAAAGTGTGCCTTACATAAAATTGTACTATCATCAAGACGGGCGAAAGTAGGAATAATGACATAAGCTAAATTATCACAGTATAATAATTACCTATGCTTTGTACCCTAAAAACAAGCTTAAAAATTGGTAAGTATAGGTTACTAACAGATATTTGCTGAGAGAAACCTCTTGTTTAAAATATACATATGTGTACTATATCTATCTACTACATAAAACCGACTGGCTTTTCCCTTTTTGTACAGAAATCTTAGAAATATTTACCTAATGTAAAACTCTGTGTGTTCCAAAAGAAGGAAAAAATAAATTCTCAGTAGAAGAGAAAATCCTGGCAATTTTCTCAATCAATTATGCATTATTCATTCATCATGATCAACAAACCGTCACTTGACACAATTCCGAGCAATCATCAATAATTTATTTGCTTTTCAAAGAATCTTGTCTGGAGAGAGGAAAGGAAAAAAAATTGTCTCTAAAAGTATCGATTGGAAATAGTAGGTACAAAAACCGTGTGGATCGATAGAGCATAATTAAAGACACGTTTTTGCATAAAGCTTTTTCCATGTGTGAGCCGAGAAAA
Organism: Salina celebensis; assembly: GCA_036561885.1. Lineage (NCBI taxonomy): Eukaryota > Metazoa > Arthropoda > Collembola > Entomobryomorpha > Paronellidae > Salina > Salina celebensis. The sequence continues at coordinate 10,561 of JAAXOA010000784.1, forward strand.
TTTGAATTTTGCGAACAAATCTGCAAGGAGAAATAGAAATGACATGACAGCTGATAGAAAAATGTCAAGGTGGAAAGTACATACCATGGAAAATGATTGACAACCAATCACAATCTCGTTGAGAGAAAACTAGAAAATATTGTGGGAAAAAGTTGACAGGCAGGAACCAGTTAAACAAGAAAACTAGATTGATTTTGAGAAAGCTCTGAAATAGCTGGGCTTGGATAACAAGAAAATTGGCTACGAATTAATGAACAGAATTTCACTTTGAAATAATTGCAAAATGACAAAAGAAAATCGGCAGTTTTCCCAGCAAAATGTTTGCTATAAAACCAGTAAACTTTCAATTTTCTCTTGTTTCGTCATCAAACCCTTTCCTAGTCATTCATTTCATCAGAATGAAAACGCTTAGCTCTTGACTAGTCTTAAATTACAAGCTGGAGTTCAAAAGAGAAAGTATGTTCGCTGAAAAAAAATCAATTTCCTTTTTTCTTTTTTGTCTTTGCTTTCTCATTATTGTTTGTTTTTTTCCGACTTTCTTTCTATGTGCACGTGGACACTGAAAAAAACAAGTAAATCAAAGCATCCTATATATATATAATATTGGATGAGAAAACTGAAAAAAATAAGTTTTTTTCTCAAAGGCTCAAAGACAATAGAAGTTTATAGAGAAACAATAGGTTTTCTTTTCTGTTCGTGTTCCCATCTTCTTTGACCATATAAAAAGCACGTCAGCATTTTCTCCAGCTTTATTTCCATTTGTTTAGGTACATCTTTGTCGTAGAGAAAGTTATGACAATTTTTTTTTGCTCCATAAAAAGGAAGGATCTTCATTTCCTTCTTTTGAAAGCATATCCGTAAAAAGTGCACCTTTTTCTCTGAACTTTCTCTTAAAAATCAGTTTCTTAATTAAAAAAATACTTGATGTATCTTCTTCTTATGTATTACTTTCTCCTTGAAAACTTTCTCTTTAACAATTAGCTATTCATTTCGTAGCTCTTTTCACCCTTCCGGGTTTTATTCACCAACGTATTTTAGATTACTGCACATAGTGATACTATCACGTAACTCTCGAAAAGATTATCTCATAAGAAGAAAGTCTATACTTTCTCTCTGCTGCAGCAACACACATAGATTTTTTTATGTACACTCACATGGTTGGCTTCTTTTATCCCCTGAAAAATAAATTTGTTACTTGGTTACACTAGCAAACAAGCTCATTAGTTTTTCATGTGCTTTCTCCTTTCTCTCCTTAGCACAATGTGTCCATGTATAAAAAAATAGAATACCTCGCCGTGCAAAAACCACACAGGTTGTGCAAACAAATTTTGATTAATCAGAGAACACGTATATATTTTCCTTTCTCTTCTTACCAAGATACTTTCACTTAACCCGGTCTCCTCTTAATCAATTTGCCATATTGACGGTAAACATAAATAAATATTCTATTCAGGAGTTGTGGTTCAGATTCCATAAAAAAAAACTTTCTCCAGACAAGAGGCATATAGTTTTACTAATTAACTGACTCGATCTATTCTTTTCTCCCTTGGAAGCTGACTCCCCTTCCAACTTAATTAAGCATGCAATTAAGCAGCTGACATGTAACATAGTAACTCAAACTGTTTACCTTACACTTCGCTTTCCAACTTTTCTTTTGTATTTTTTTCTCCTATAAAATATGTGCCTTTTGTCTATTGTGTTTTTATGAAGGAGCACAAGGAGAAAGTCGAGATGAATTACAGATTCGGGGAAGGTTGAGACAAACAAGAAGGTGGTTTAAAACCTGTAAATATTCTTCTGTCACCATCAACGTCAAACGAAAATGATTTATAAAAATGCTTTCTCCTTGGTTATTGCGTTCTTTGGTGAAAGCACACGACCCCATTTCAATTTCCGGAGAATACAAACTATATTCAGTTTGTTGAGCTACAGGGAATTCTAGAGGTTAGTAGGAAGGAGTGAAACACAACGTGTAAATCATGTCAATCCGTAACTTTCTTGTGCAAAACAAAATCTCTTGCCATTTTTTTTCGCCAAAGGTCAGAGAAAAACTCGAGAACTCTACAATGCAAAATAAAAACTGTATCGTCTCCCTTCTATTTTAAATTTCTCGACCTTCGTTTTCACTGCATCCTACTTTCTCTCAAACAGGCTATTTTTTTCTCCTAACAGCACATCAGCAACAGACACAACAATGCACCTTTTCTTTTATTCTTTAAAAGGCTGCATTTTCGCTACATTTTTTTTCTTGAGGAGGAGAAAAACAAACTTTCTCCGTCAACCTAGACTAGTTTTTTTTTCTTTCGAGAAATGTAAAGCAAACCTAGTTTTTCTTCCACTTCAAAAAACATAACGTACCTAGTTAGCATTCCAAACAGACCACTTTCTCCATGTTTATACCACTTTGCTCTCCGAGGACTTTAATGGAAATGCTTGTAATAAAAAACACGTTGCCCAGGTAAAAAATGTATTCATGTTATCATCTCAAAGCCAATCGTGATTACCATATAGCCCAGCCCACCTTGTTTGTCTCCTTATCCCTGTTGTCTGTGGAACTTGGTGCGTGTGAAAATAATGGTAATGACTTGCAACCAAGTGTGAATAAAACCTAGAAGCAGTGAACTCTTATTCTAAATTCCCCAGAGATTAAAAAATATGTTTATCGGCTTATCTTTTATGTTTATTTTTTTCGCAAACTAAGCATTTGTATAAAAAAAACTCGGGACCTTCAAGTGGATGAACACTGTATGCGTTTAATCTGCTAAAGTGCCTTCATTCCTGGAAAAAAGATGATAAACAGCTCAAGAGTGAGTCGAGGTAGACTTTCATGTTGCAAAAAAAAAAATGGAGAGTTTTTTATTGTTTATAAAAAAGAAAGGTAGAGGAACGTGACGTGCCTTTGGAATGTCTCTCAAAAAAGAGGACAAGAGCCAAAAACTATTAAACTTAAGTAGACCTAGTGTCGTACCAGTAAAGAAACAAACTAGGTAAAAAAGGTAGATTTACTTGTCAGCTATAAATTTTGTTGGAAGACTCGATTGACATAAAAGGGCCCAAAGAAAGTCGCACGTTCAACGCAAATGCGGGGCTAAAATTAGCTGATTACTTGGNGCTATAAATTTTGTTGGAAGACTCGATTGACATAAAAGGGCCCAAAGAAAGTCGCACGTTCAACGCAAATGCGGGGCTAAAATTAGCTGATTACTTGGAATAAAGTACATTTTACTGTAGAACTGCATTAACTCAGGATTTACCCGTTCAGTTTGGTTTAACGATATGAAGTTATTGGCAACAGTTATCTTCTCTGGGATAGCATGACTTAACACTTTATAATTTATGAAATAGCGTGGGAGCCGATTTACTGAGAAGGATTCAAATTATTGTAAAGAAGGATAACGTATTATAAAAAGTATTTCATATTTGCATTACGATTTATATCGTCATGTGGTACAATTCCCAAAAAGTAATCATGATACTCATCGCAGGAATCAGTTCTTAGCTTTCACTTCGTGTCTTACCCGGGCCAAAATCAAAATTCCATTTTTAATATTCAAACTTTTTTATGTTGAAAATTTCCCTGTTATTTTTTCCACTTTTTTTCTCACCGGTTTCCCCTTTTTCTCTTTACTCTTTGCCGCGTAATTGTAGCCGAGCTGAAGCGTAATAACATGCATAAACGCGTGCAGTGTGTGAGTGTGCGTGTGTAACTGTCTTGTGAATTTTTCTTGAAGGAAAATTTTCCCCCACGAAGAAAGAATATACATGGATGCCTGCATATTACACATTTTTATTTTCCGTTTTTCTCCTATCGTCGTGGGAAATCGCACGCGATTTCGTCGTGAAATGATACCATTATTACATTAGAAAATGTCCCTGTGCATATATCAAACGGTTATTATGCATAATGATAATAATAAGAAAAGGGAAAGCACAGAGAAAGAAATATTCTTATTTTTCACGGGTGTTCAGCTCTCACCCACGAAACAGAGTAACAAAGGTTATCTCACGTCACTAACACTACACTATTACCGGTTACGGAAACCATTTGTAGAAGAGGCACACATGAACGTCTTCTCGTGGGAAATAAAAAAAAACTTTGAACGTTCTTCAGGGGAGAAATTTTTACCAAGGTAAAATAGCAGTTTAACATGTCATGCATAAGAATAACGCAAAAATTGCAAACTCTGCCAGGTTGGATAAATATGATGCACTGGGAGATAACGGGCTATGGGGTAATATGAACCATGACTGTACTATACATGCAATGGATGGCATGCGGTATTTACCAGTTTTGGCCGGATGGAAAAATCCATGTACAGAAGTAAGCCTGTTTGTTATGAAAGCGATCATTCGATGATAATCTGAATAATAATATTATTTCGTTGGTGTTAAAAAATATAAAGTATTATCGACTGTCACCCAAAAGAATCGTTATTTATTCCGGATGAGAATGATAACGCTCGCGTAGACAGGTGAAAATGACATGTGATTTTCATACGAATAGGGCAGATCGCCGAGCTAATTATGAAAGTTTTTTTCCGGAGAAAATTATAATATGGATTTGAACATGAGATAAACAAGGATTATGGAAATATATGAAAGCAGATATTTTGGGGCTGTCATATCCACACACACCGAAAGAAAATTGAGAAATAGCCAGTGAAAGTGGGGACTGAAAAGTGGTTGTGTTTTGTCAGACTACTAATAATAATTAATTGCTTGTTTTCCCCAAAGAAATTAAAGTTTTTGGATTTTGGAAAGTAATAAAAACAAGGGCGATGATGAAGTTTTCAGAGGATGAAGGAGATAATTATGCGTGTGTCTGTGTGTGAGAGAAAGATTAATACAACGAGGAGCTGGCTAGAAACAACAAGAAACCTGATTAAATATGGAAGTAAATACAGAATTAATGTTTAATTAGGATTATAATTTCATGGGAATCAAAAACTATCTGGATTTATGGGAAAAGCAAATAGGAAAGAGGAAAGTTGGATAGCATCATGGTAGCTTGGAAGGATCTATTTTTCGAAGCTTTTGTACTTCGAACAACCAATTTTTGGAGCTTTACCCGGGTAAAAACCAAAAAAAAAACCGACGGCGGCTAGGATTCTAGCAAACGGTCTTCTGGAGTATGACTTCCCCCATGTTTTGTATAATCAATGCAGACGGTTTTACTGTCATCCTACATATTAATACAGTCCTGAAGCTTTTTTTTTGTATTTTCTCTCTGTCGCTATTCTTGTTCCCTAGCTGTTCATCATTTTCCCCGTCGATTCTACTAGCTCATCAACATCTCTCATGAATATGTCTACTTTGCTATCTCATTAATCCACCACCGCGACTGTAACTTTTTTCTCTAGAGCCGCATCGAGTTTACAACGTATCATGATCATAAATGAAAATTGAGTGGGATCACTCTCCTTTTAATCTTTTAAGCAAACCACCTTCACTCTCTTTCTCTTGCTACTTTCACTGCTCGATGATACACTAAGAGCAATCAAAATGTGGCTTTTTTTGCGGCACAACTTCCACCGACACTCAAGTGAAATCTAGAGAAAGCATACGCAAAAACTTTTCACCGAAAAAAAATCTTTTTATACAGCTGAACTGAGTTTTGTCATGGGCTATCGAGAACAACTAGTAAACAATTTTTAAGGCACGTGTGGGTGAAGAGAAAGTGAAATGTATGAGGACAATAAAGATGTAAAAACGAGAGTCATGCTGTGAGTAACTCATGAAAAAAATACACTTGACAAGGCTGATTAAAAAGTTACTCAATCTTGAATAGAAAGTATTGGAGCAAGGATACAATTGACATGAATAACCCTGGTTCTTTGTCAATTTCCTATAAATTCTGGTCACAAATGTTTTTGTCATAAATTATTGAATTAAATTAGAAAAAATTCTGAAATACATAAACAGCCTTTGAAAAGTACACAAAATCTGTTAAATTTTGTAATAAAGATTTTTTGCCATATTTAATAAATATTGTGTCAACACCATTCTGTATCCTATTCTAACAGTATCAATATTAGAAATTGTATAACATCTAAATCAACCTCTGTCAACCTTGTATCCATTCACAACTTTATCCGGTTTTATTTTTCTCTTCTCTCCGCCGAGTGCACATGAAAGTGCACCTTTTTTTTTCTTACGTCATGCCTCCTTTGGTGAGACATTACATATATTTTTCTCGTCCATTGTCATTCCCTTTCACATGAATGCAACGATGCATAATATCGCTTTGTCAACACATGACAATGAACAGGAAGCAGTAGTATTCGGTGTCAGGTTTTCTCCCTACACAGCTGCTGCACATGTTCTATTGTGTACAGGTTTTTTTATTCTTCCTTTTTTGGGAAACCCTACAATTTTTTCTCTTGAAGACAGGAAAAAACCAGCTGTTACTTTCACTTAAGATATTATACTATTGTTCTACTCTGTCATTGTCATCGATTCGATTCATCAATCCTTCTCAAAACAATATTATACACATAAAAAAGTGCTTTCACTAATGTGAAGTTTATTGCTTCCGGAGAAAGTAAACACGGAACAGCTAACGTATTGTACACAAAATTAAGCTGTAAACAATAACAAAAATGAAACACACTTTGCATTTAATAAATGTTCAATCAATGTTTAGGTAAAAGCTGGGGAAAAGTTATTCAGCAGATTTTAGCTTTTTGAATGGCGAAAATAAAAGTTTGGTACAAAAGGCGAGCGAAAGAAAAAAATCATGAGACGCACAAGTGAAAAAAAAACTTTCTCGTCGGCAAGGGAAAGAGCATTTTTAACTGCAAAAATATATTGTTGTACGACCACATTTACAACTTGTTGTTTTCTCCCAATAAAAATTTAGAGTGGGACAATTTGGCCGAGAAAAGTTGTTTTTTACTGCGCTCTTGGTTTACAATTTTCCCAGTTGTGTTGTTCGCAAATGGGAAAGTTGCTGAACGTTTTTTTCTGTAAACATTCTAGTTTTATTTGTTTTATTCTGTTTTTACATGAGAGAAAGTTGTATTGTGGGAAGTGAAAGTTGCAGCGGAAATAGAAAAAGAAAATTGTATAAAATTTTTATACTCAGTCAGTCTGCACAAAAAAATTAACCATTTAATTTACTGCTTTCTCGTTTTTCCAATAATGAGAGAAAGTAACCCAAAAGAAGGGGAAAAGTTTCTTGTTTTGCATGCCGATGTTGAGCACACACACGACATGTATCATAAAATAATGCTCCTCTTTGAGAGCATAATAAAGAGAAAGAAGTGTAAGTAAGTGTGGTGAAAGCAAACTGAAAATCCCTTTTGAATTATAAAGTATTACACTTTTGGTTAAGGTAAGTAACTTTTTTTTCTCCACCCAAAACACAAAAAGTATCCCAGGCTTACACTCGTCGGTTGCTTAGCGGAACAAGAGCGGTTGTACAACAACTGGAACAAAAAAAACACGAAAGGACTTTGGACCAAAGCCTTATTGGCATGGATGCTGAGGTATTTAGTTGATGTGGCTGGGTTATTCGATAGATTTACTCGAGAAAGTCAATATCTTTTTAGTGGATCTTTAGAGAAAGTTTTTGTGGCTTTTTAAGAAAAGGTTTAACTTACAAGTTGGCTCACTTGTGAGTAGAGACATGTAGTCAAGGAAGGAAAGAAAATGAGAAAGGGGCTTGTAAAGAAAAAAAAAAGAAGAGTGAAGAGGAGGAAACTAAATAGAAACTTTACAATGAAAGTCAACGGAAGGAAATGGGAATTTTCAATGGAGAAAAAAATTGCAAGAAAGAAAGTATATTTTTAAGGGCTTCTGATGAAGATTACAAGCTTCCTGATAAGAAGAACAGATACGAGGATGGGCAGTGAAAGCGGTTTGGGTAAACTGAGACAATTTTCTCCGAGATGTATCACCAAAATATACACCCAGCTATTATCCGTTTTTGACCTATTCCAGTGTCCATATTTTTTTGCCAACACTTTTATTAACAATAAAATTTTTTGTTAGACTACTTTCACTTTGAATTTTACCCATTTGAGGATGCTATTTGTATGCATCATTTTTTACATTCTTTACCACCAACGCCCTCATAAATGTCGGTTTTTACGGACTATTTTAGTAGATATATTACAGCCATGAAAAAAAAGTTTCACTTACTTTCACTGTAGCCGTTTGATGTGCTATATATTATCAAAAAATATAAATGCATTCATCCATGAAAAAATAAAATCTATAATGTGTCATATCACAGTCATGTCGTATATTTTCGGTTGAGTTCATCTGAAAGTAGGTCGGAATACGAGAAATATTCGGGGCAATATTCCAGTGAGAATTGAGCACCAAAGAATATGATCTGGAGGTATGTATTACAAAAAAAATGGAATTCTCGAGTATTTTCTGTTGATTTTTTACAATAGAATTTGAACGTGTTTCTTATCATGCGACGCTCTGCCATTCATCATATTTTTGTGAACTTTCGTGATGCGGATGCACAAGAAAATGGTTGAAAATTTTTGAGTGAAAGTTGTCTACGAGATTTGAATTAGAGAAGAAAGCTAGAAATATGTGAGGAGTTGATTGTCTGTCGAGAAAAACTCAATAGGAGCAGGTCTTTTGTGATAGTAACACGCACAATATTATTCACGTTGGCGGGAACAGAATGATATCATCTCATCACTTTTAACTTTTTTTCCCAGGGTGAAATTTCCCTAATGAAGGATAAGCGGAGTAAAAAAGAAGAAAGAGCTTTGGGAGAAAGTACATATTTCAAAGAAATAAAGGAGAACTGCAAGTTGATAAGACAAATCTTCAAAAGAGAAAGTTATTCTTTGGTGTTTTTAATTTGGTAGTAACTTTGCATCATAATGCCCCTGTTTTCGACGGGGTAATATGACATTTGAAGGACAAACGCTTGCAACGATTAAGTAATTATACTATAATTGCTGGTGAGTTGACATAGTTTCTTTTGCAACGATTTTTTCTCTCAGAAAAAGGTGGTGAAAATTAATCGACACAGCAGCTGTGAAATATGTAATTGTGTTATTATTGCTCTAAGGACATGACAGCCCTAGTTGTTTGTTATTAAGTAGCGAAAGCTACTTTATAAAATCGTTATTTCTGTCTGTCCGTCCGTCTGTCCGTCCGTCCGTCTGTCTGTTCGCCTTATATCTCCGGCGCAATGCATCGTACGAAGCTC
>JAAXOA010000785.1:0-19741 GCA_036561885.1 Salina celebensis
GACCAGCTTGCCAAAAACGATATTAGATCCAATGCAGCCAGCGTCAGTCAAACTGACTACCAGCCTTGTGGCCTGATCAGCTATGAAACAGCTCCAATCCAGGGGACATTTAAACCACGCGGTAGACCTACCGGATTCGCCGCTCCAAATCGGGAGCTCGAGTTTTGCTTCCTTCCACGACGTAATATTTCATAATAACACGTTCCCAGTATTCCTCCAATCTACATGAAATATTTTTACTTCCAGCTTGTGTCTACAATCAGCACACTGGTTCCTACGTTGTGGAAGGCCAGTTTGACACAATTTACAACCGCGAATATCAATATCGACCCCCCAAATGTCCACCAGGACTTGGAAATGTGGCGTTCCCCCGTAAACCGAAACCCTTAACGGGCGAGCCATCCCCCGACTTTTCCCTTGGTTGTGGTCCGCCTCTTACCTATCTGAGCGAAACCCGCGATCGCTTTTACAGCCATTGGCCACTAGAAGGCCAGCGAACGTTTGGCTTGTCCAAGCCCATTTCAAAAGTGAGCCCCAGTGGATTCATCCATTCCACTAAGAACCACAACAAAAACAAGTATGATAGCTGTGTGGATGTTGACCTGTCTGATACCGCGCCACAACGTTATAATCCATGGCCACGGCACCTACTCGGTCATAACACACTCGTCGATAAAAACTACAGACCAAACCCGATCAAGACTGGGATCGACTACACAATTACTAACAGTCTTCCTACCACTAGCGACTCTGCTACTATGTTCCTTTACTAATCTAAGGAAAAATCCGACAAGGAACAAAAAAATTACACACGTTACAACATTGTGAACTAACTATACTGGGAATAAAGAATGATTTTTTATACTGTATTTCGTTACGAATGAACGCGTACTCAAAAGCAGATGGAATGATTTTTTGCGGAATTGCTTTTTTAACGCGATTTTTTTTAACTACTTGAGGAAAAATTAAAACATGAGTCAGAACGATTTAGTGGAGCTAATCGCATGAACGTGAGGATAGTCGTAAATGGGGTCTTGTCTTTCGTCAGACGCTTTTAATTGCTTGGTGGGGACAACAATACAATATTGTTTTTTGCATACATACAACAGTTCGTGGAAAAAAAAATCAACACGGACCATGGGTTTCGATAGTGGAACCTTCCAAGAATTTAGTTTTCTCCGATCTGACCATGCAGTGTCGTCGTAATTTTTTGAAATCATGTGGAATCCTGCTTGGAGGGTATTTCGTAACTGCAATTTTGATTGTTGCGTGTACTCTGATCCTTCCTCTTCATTTGATTTGGCGTTGGTTAATATTTAGAGTGTACAAAAGTCTTGGTGGGAATGCAGTGAGGATGCTGAGCCCTGTAGAATTGCTCCTATGGAAGGGGAAAAATTGCATGGCTACTGTGCTAGAGTTGGAAAGCCAAGTGACTGTTGGAGACGTGGCTGTTTTATTCTCAGGAATAGCTGGAGAGTATCCAGAGCTGAGGTGTTCTGTGAAAAATCTTTGTGGAGTTCATGTGTTCAAATTAATCGACGACTTTCATGTTATCGATCATTTGGGCGAGGTTCCGGGGGATTTGTCGATAGCTGGAGTGCATGAGTGGCTGCTTAATAGAGAGTTCCAGGAGAGAAATAGTGGGTGGGAAGTTCTGCTGTTCAATCGGGGGAAAGTGATTGGTTTGAGGATGAAGGGATGCATGGGCGATGCGAGATCTATATTGAAGTTATTTGTGAATAGAGTAGGTGGGAAGCAACTTGTTTCTTCGGTTAGCAAAGATCAAAGCTACCTAAGGTGGAATTAGGGATGCATGGGCGATGCGAGATCTATATTGAAGTTATTTGTGAATAGAGTAGGTGGGAAGCAACTTGTTTCTTCGGTTAGCAAAGATCAAAGCTACCTAAGATGGAATTGGAGGGTTGGGTATGAAATTGGCGTGGAGTGGATGAGATACTGGAGACAGGCTGTACTTGGAGCTAAAGAGTTCCAAGTTTCAAAGCAGGGAAAGCGGATTGTTGGATTGGGCGAGCTTGTTGGTTTCGAGAGTGTTAAAGTCGCAGGGAAGGAGGCTGACGTGTCTGGATCTTGCGTTATAATTGCAGGGTAACTTTAAGAAACCAATACAAATTTGATTTTCTAATATGTGATTGGTTCTGTTCTACTAGAGTACTTGGTGGATTGTCAAAATATTTAAACAACGAACTGAAAGAAGATTTGAAAACGATCAAATTCGGATATTCATTGCCAGTGAGTAGCAACCGAGATAGGTCTTTGTCGAACTCATCGTGGACACCTAGTTACGCAACGACAACCCTAGAACAAGGGTTGGTGTCCCCGTCAAAACAATCGCTACAAATATTTAGTGCCATTATGGAACAACTGAAGGACCCAAGCAGGTGTTTGCTCCTACGGTCTTTGATTCATACATCGGGAAGCTTGGTATGGCCGTTTTCAAAACTTTTACTTGGAAATCGTGTATGTGGAGTTGGAATTATGAATATTGCTGGAGACGAGGAAGGATTCTACGTGGAAAACCGAGAGTGTGTTGGATTCAGCATGAGCTCAGGGGGAATTGAGAACATTGGTAAGAAGATTCGTCCTCTAATGATATCGTGAAAGGTTAATGGCTATTACTATTGTATGGAATCTCTTGTGCAGGTCTCATGGTGAGTGTGCTGTGCTACAGAAAGGCGTTTAGAGTGGTGTGCGTAGCGGACGAACAAATACTAAACCGTCATTCATTAGACATTTTAATAGAATATATTGATAGAGAATTTCTTGAAATATTTTGGGGTCTGGATGACACAGTCGTATAAATATTTACGGATAAATAAAAACAGTAATAAAAATTAGCTATGCAATAGTTCAATACACTACATATAAGGTATTTGTGTAATGTTCTTTTCCAAATCAGCCTCCATTTCAGTCTTTTCACAGGAAAATTGGCATAAGTAGAGGTATTGCTCAAGTAATGACCAAGCCATGTCTACCAGCTTTAAATCCTAGTCTGTCCTTCTCCACAGTCTACAACGTGCGCGTCTCGAGGAGCCTCCACGAAGGATGACAGCTTCCCCACTGTCTGTTTTCGAGTTTATGTCATAAACATGAAATGTTTTAAATAAAAAAATGTCCAAACTCTTTGAAAAAGTTTTGGTGTGAACTGTGAACCATACCTGCATGTAATTTAGTGTGTTTCTTCGCGTATTGTTTTGATCGAAAACGCCTTCCACAAACATTGCATTTATACGGTTTTTCTCCTGCATCAGAATTAAAGTATACATGGTCATATCATTTATAATATGCTTAATAGCCATAACTAGCACATTGATCAAGTAATTAATAAAAATGTCACCTGTATGTGTCAGAACGTGATACTCTAAACCAGCCTTCGTTGAATATCTAGCTGGACAGAGACTACATTGAAATGGTCTTCGTCCTGTAACAAGAACTTGAATTAATTTACAATTTACAAAGTTAGCTACACTGAACAGACAAGACCTTATACACATGGAGTAACAAAATTGAAACTTCATTATAAGACATTCATAGTAAGATTGGGTAAACGGATAAATGCTTACCATTGTGAGTTTTACTGTGCAGTTGTAAACTGGCTTTCGTGGAACATCGCTTGCTACAATATGAGCATTTAAATATCTAAAGAATGCAAAGACATTAGAATTCATACAGATTCTTTAGATTAAAATATTTATACCGCAAAATATTTTTAAAAAAATACTTTGTTAGATCCTGAATGATTCCTCAGTGGCTTGTGCGATTTAAATTGTTTCTTCCTGAATGTTTTCTTTCTAGTTGTTGTAGGGAGCTCAGTGCAAGGACTATCGGGAGAATCGCTCGTAATCATAGAATCATCATACTCAGTTCTATTACTAAAATACATCTGAGTACTGCTAGTGTACTGGAATATTTGATTTCTCGGGCCAAACGAAGCTCCTTTGGAAGATCTGGAATGTGACCAGGTGTGAACATGCAGACTGGATTCATACCAAAACGTTTTACCACAGATTCCACATTCAAATCTATCGACTGCGCAAAATTAAAAGCACAATAGTCAATATTACAAGCAATTGTCGAAAGAACAAAAATATAAACAACGTTGATTTTGATATCTTACATTCATTGCGATTACTGGTATTAATGAGACAGCTATGTTGTATCTGGTTCTGTAAAACACATTGAATACAATGAGCAAAACATTTCAACAGTCATCGATTGGGGTTAATTTAGTTTAGTTACCTGTTGGAATTTTCCAACGTTCATCAGCAATGTTGAATGTTGAAGTATGCACGATGCAGTTCCGTAAACGCAATGAGACAATTTGTCCAGCATCTGATTTCACTTTTCTGAAATTTTGTACGAAACATGATGCTGAGGTGGAGCTCTTTCGGTTGCTATTTGTGCGCCTTGGAGTGTAAATGATACTTTCGATTTGAGGCTCACTTGCGCTCTCATCTTCCAACGCAGAGCTTTCAGCGATAGAGGATTCAGCTTCATAACTAGCTATTTCACAGTCCATTTCGCACGTTCTGGCATGTACTTCAAGCCGACTTTTACTGGAGAATGTAACTTGGCATTGTTTACACCTGTGTGTTTCTCGAAGAGCCCTTCGTCTTGGTTTATCCTGTGCCTCCGTTAAATCGGGAAGTTCTATCGGACGGGGTGATGAAGTTGTACCACTTACGTTAACAATCACTGGCATGAGCATCTCGTCATCGTCATCGCTAACTGGTTCAGTCTTTATTTTGAAAACAGGTCCAATGTCCACCTGCTGATCACTTGGTATAGATAGCTCCTCTTCCAACCCAATGCTCACAATTTCGTTATCCTTTAAAGTTTCATATTGTTCAATTAGTGACAATAGTAATACAGCAATCCAAGACATGAACCAGGCATACTTGGAGCTTTCATGATTGACTTCCAATCGACGCTCTACTGATTCTCCAGTATACACCTTGAGTGCGGAATCATTTAACGGTAGATGAACAAGTGGCTGCGATTTACTCCTGTATTTTGAACCTTTTAATATAATTTAACAGTTAAAATTACATTCATAGTCCAATTATAATATTGTTTACAATCATAATCCCTGTTTGTACGTACATTTGTGTTTGAGATTTGCCCGTATAAGAACCGAATCCTGGTTGTCCTTTCCTGCGTCCCGTTGTGAAGACCAATGCCGGAAACCAATAACATTTGATGGAACCTTGTCAGCTAATTTCATAGCATTTTGGATTTTGTATATGGACAAGTTGACTTGTAGCTCTGAACATTTCCATTTGTGATATGTCGAAGCGTAATTCTCCAAAAGCTCGTAGCAATCTGCACAACTCCTCCATTCTGAATTGTCAATTTGACTTAATATCAAGTTCCAACTGTCTGGAAAGTAGTCTTAAACTATTTCTTCTCTTAATTATGTCATCCAGTTGAGGAACAAAATCGGAAGTACTTTTACAGCAAATAAAACACGGCGCATCAATTACATGAAAGCTAGTGCTCATAGCACTATCCATTCTAACTTCAGCACTGAAATTATTTTGTTAATTTAAATTCAAAGCTTATTTGGGTTTTTTTCACGGAGCACTCGCAGTATTTACACATCACACACTTTTATCACTAACACCCTCGCATTGATACCCATTTTAAGATAAAATGTTTCTGCATCATCAGAATATGATCAAATCTGTGCATCACCTACACACTAAACAAGGTTTCATTGGCTCTCCTGTGAGAAATCACAGGTTCAATTCAAAGCACATGTGCACGGCATATGCCCACTTCTAAACTCCTGTTATTCACATGAAAGTCATGAAACAAAGAACATTTACCGCATCTCTCAAACTATTCAGATGATGCTTTGTCGTCTCTCGTAAATAAGACACGCACGACTGCAATGAATAGGTATGTCTTGTGTGAACAACTGCTCTCGTGATGACTGCATTTAAGTCTGTGTTTTGCATGAATGGCTAAGTAGAGAACCATTATTATTATGGTTAATGGTGAGCTATAACTATAATTACTGTGTACAAAAATGAATATATGTCTGCATTTAGGAGCTTTTCTATTATACTCCTGCACAATCTATGACTTTGTTTTGGATAAGATAAACCCGAGAAAGGTACACGTAAGAAACAATTGTCATTTGAGGACTTCGTATGTAGTCAAACATACCTAATCATAATATCGATCACTAGAAAAGACATATGCACAGTATGTCACGTACCTATAATCATCCAGTAACCCATATCATAATGTATGACAAAATGCTTACATTTCGGAGCTGGGCGAATCAATGGTTGCAATGCTGGCATAGTAGTTAGGTATATAAACAATTCACCAGGTTGAATGTTCCCAACTACTTAACTGTAGTAATTGGTCCATTGTTTATGAGAGATGAATGTTTTTTCGGTTATATGGAATTATGTTGCTGACAAACTTGACATTAAACACTAATACTAAATTGTTTGTTGAAAATAATCGCATATTATTAAGTATTTCACAGCCAACAGTTTAATTAACTTTATCAGTCATTTTCCATTTCATTTGATTCATTTTTTCTAAATGCAAAATCTTTTGAAAAGATTATACTTGCATATATTGCATACAAACAATCATGATGTCAGCGTGACAGGCTTTTCAAAGTGGACCAATTCGATCGGTAACTTGGGAGCACCTACACCACAATCTATAGCATAAAAGCGTTTGTTTCAGTTTAGCCATTTAATAGTGTCATGCACATAAACTTGTAACTCACCGGCTGGGAAAGGTTCCGTGACGCCAGTGCGGACGAATCCCCTCCTTATATACCAGTCAATTAATTCTTGTCGTACATTAACTACTTCGATACTAATCGACTCGCAAGATTGCGACTTGGCATAATCATACAAGAAATTCAGTAGCTTCCGGCCAATTCCACAAGCCTGCAAACTTGGACGAACGCACATCATTCCAAAGTGCATTTTCACACCTTGCTTTTGTGTATAAACACATCCAATAAGAGATTTACTATGAATCTATCGCTTTGAACATTTGCGAATCTATAAAATCATACGACATTTGCATTATCGTCAACTTAAAACGGTTCGCAATTTTTCGCATTGAAATTTACATGCAGATGCAACACTCGCTTACCAGGTTGATTCATGTCATCCTCTATCATTTCGGGAGTTGTACGCAATCCATCGATAATGTCGGCCTCTATGGTTTCAAATTCAATTTTATATTCAGTTTTGTTGCCTTGCCAAAATATAACAGCTATTTTTTCAAACCTGAAGTCCATCCTTTCCTCGATTCGTCTGATCTATAGCAGCAATTGACCAGTTTCGCGATGTCGAGCCTATCATCCAAATGTAGCCGGCTCTATCTTTACCTCTTCCATTGCAATTTTTGAATCTAAATTTTCTCGTAAACACGGTAGCAGTCGCGAGCGAGTCTAGATATCATGTGTGTCTGTAGTGGTTATAATAATCATGGTGATTTCATATCCATAATTTCGCTAATAAGTAAAACTCGGGGCGTATCGGGAAAACGGTTTGATATGTATCAATGTGTGTGGAAGATTTTGTATGGAAATCGCGAAAAACCTACATTTGCCATATTCACAACGATTACCCATTCAACATTCTCTTCAGGTATCAGCGAACAGGTAAAACAATAGCCAAATTTTGCGGAATGACAACAAGTAACAGCTAAAAAACAATACAGAGTGACAATTTTACAAGCAAACACGCACAAACATTGACCCATGACCCCCCAGTTCCAATAAATCAACACCAAACAAGAACCTCACGCGAGATACATCACAACTCATCCGGTAATCCGGCCAACGAAAAACATTAAGATCTTTATCCCTTGAATACTAAATGAAGGGCAATAAGTTAGCATTTTAGCAGCCTACTCAAATTGTACAACAATTTTACTCCTCGCAATAAAAAAAAATGAAATCCCTAAAACGAGTACCTAAATAAATCATACTTGGCCGGACGTGTTCACCCTAAAATATGAATATAATTAGTAACTTCAGCTTCCACAATAATCTGTTGCAGTTATGTAGACATACCCAATTAAATAACGTAAAACCTTTTTTTTCTCGTTTTACGATCCAAAGAAACTTTGTCATTGTAAAGTTTTGTCACTTTATTTAAAAAGATAATTACACAACGCGTGATTAGGTTACGTTATTCCAACCTTATAAAAAAAATCTCTTATGCTGCTCCATGTCATTCAACAAAATGTCAATATTAATCTTCATATATTTCTTTGTTGTTCAATGTAAAAATGAAGATGCGCAGGTAAAAAAGAGTCTTTAAAAAAATGGTAATGAGGATTGGAGTGATTTTCAATAACAAGACCTTCGAAAACGTGAAATCTTTTTTATACAACCTAATAAAAAAGCAGTTTCTTAATAGTCCGAGCTAGATTCGTTTATTTATTGATGAAAACTACTTAAAACTACACGGCCTATGGAAAATACCTATACACCTTGTACAAAGCCAAACTGCTCCCTAAATCCCCAATTTAAGTGGTCCTTGATGTTTGTTGACGCTAAAGTGCTTATTTATTTTGACGCGAAAAAAGAGTATGGAATTAATGAAAGTCTAACGAATTACATACTGTCTCTTACACTCCTCACTGTCACCTATCATGGTACTCTTTTTGGAAACATTTTCAAGAATAGATTCCTCTTGAACTCAATTTCTCAAGACAAGTTTTGTATTAACGGTCTTTTTGTCCTATAATTGGACTATTACCGCGTAAAGTTACACTACATAAATTCAGAGCTTTCATTTAAACTATGTTTGTTTCCTCCCCATTTAAGGGTTCCACTCCAAAAAGAAAATACTATTCTTGTCATCAGCCAAATTCGGCTTAATCGTTACAGCAATGAACTAAAAAATACAAGTGCTTTTTTACACCCACCTGCCGAGTCTTGGTGCAAACCCCTTTAAAATATCTATCAACAAATAAATCAATCATAATTTCATTTTTCAAATAAAAATCTCATGTTCCTCCCTCTAATGTACACGTTCGAGACGATAAGCACTCCCAAAAGCTCGACATTTTTGTGCACGATGATATTATATTCATAGAGGCTCATGATTGATTATGAACTTATTACGTGAATAAGATCACATAACTAAGTAAGAAGACTAAATTATATAGTGAATATCCAGATAATAAAATATAATGACTATGTCCACAAAAAAACACGTAATTTCCTTATACGAAGGCTCCCAACTCACCTTGCTTTGTCCCATTCATTTTTTTTTTCTTTCCTGAACAATCATATTAATTCATTAGTCAGCTTGTGTGTAACGTAATCTTCGCATCCATTCATAATCAATTTCGCAATCGCATGATTAAGAGCACCTGTTCAGGACTGTCCTCCTCCACGGTACTGTCAGACGGCGAAGTACCATTCGATGTCAAGGCCAGGAAGATTCGTCTTTTTTTGCAGGAATTGATGATGTAGTTTATGTAAACGTTTAAAATACACTGGCCATAGCGCAAAAACATTGTTAAGGAAGGATGTGAAAATGCCGAACGTGCAAACAAAAATTTATCTTACACGCATGTTTAACGAGTCATCTTCAGTTATGAATTAATTTTCTGTTTGAGTTTAAAAAGGAGTAGTTTGGGGAACACCGAACATTAGTCGTGCTCATTAGTTTCATTCTTACACAACTCGGCTGGCTTCTGAATTACTATCATGAAAGTAGTTTTGGTAAGTTTTGCATTATATAAAAAAGTGATCCAAATTTTTTATGCAATTTTCTTGCTTGAGGAAATTTTGTGAATTTCGGTTTTGTTTGAGTGATCCGTAAATTTTTGTTTGTTCATACAGTTACTCGCGTTGGTGGCAGTGCCATGTGTGTACGGAGGTGTTGGTGTTGTCACACCGGAAGTAGAAGCGTGAAGCTGCCCGCCTCTGGGCTCAGTTCTGTAACGGAAATCAAGAAGGTGGAAGAGACGGAGATCTAGCCGTTTTCTGTAAGCTCTCAAGAGACTCTTATGAGGAATCTTTGCAACACCAGATTCAAGTCACCCCACCACCAAACCAACCCCAACAAGTTGTTTTCGTCCGTCCACCAACCTACACTTACAAACATGACGTTATCGTTTCTGGAGGAGGTACCTCTGGACAGAAAACTGTTATTTACGTGTTGCCTTCCAAGAACAAGAACCAAGTCAACTTGGTCGATAACACACAGAACACTGTGGTCACCCAGAAACCAACTGTCTACTTCTTAGAAGAAGGATCATGGAAGTGAAAAGCAAAGCCAAGAAGAGGTGTGCACATAAAAATTACCAAAAAACAAGGTTTAAAATTGACGAGCATGTAATATTGTGTTTTTTATTCCAGATTGCCAGTGAGCCAGCTCCACCACCAGGAGGATACCTTCCACCTAAGCAACCCGAAGATGGCTACAGCTACGATGCCCCAGGACGTGGCTTGAGATATTAAACTTATTCCTTTCCTATAATCTGGTCATATAAAACAGCACCTCAAATCCTAATTATTCTATTAATTTATTATGATGCTCAAAAAGTAAATAAAAAATATTTAAAATGACACAATTTTGGTACTTTTTGGCAACTTTTCTAACAAAAAATCCATTTTAGTTTTTTGGTCACGGACGAATTGCTAGCATCTTCTTATGCAAATAAACCGGACGTTGTTTTTGCCTAAAAAGATTTAGGCCATATTATAGCATTAAAAGAAATTGTCACATTTTATGGGCTAACAAGCCATTTTAGATGCTCTAAAATGACATTTATTTGACAAATAATTCACACTCAACCTCATTTAGACTTGCTACACGGCTCTGCATTGCTTCCCAGAAGTTTTCTAACGACATTGCTAGAATCCGTATAAAAATGCGAAGAAATATACATTGCAGCCGAAAGTTCCGGGGCAACTTGATCCCAGCTTGGTGTCAGGTAGTAGCCAAAGACCGCTGATATGTTACTCAACTAATCACTCGCATTTTTATACTTTTTATGTATCTGCCGCCTGGCGAAAAGTGTGAACGGTATAATTACCCCAACGCCTGTGGTCACCGCAACAAAAAATTATCAATTGATTAAGTGGTGTGGCTTTTGCGGTCAAAAAATATGAGCCGCTAAAAGTGAGTCGAAAGGCACACACCTTGGGTCATTGTTGAGTTCTTCGAAACGGACATTAATTTGTGATGACCAGCATTTTATAAAGTATAAATCAAACAACTACCTAGACTATAACATTATAAAAAGGCATTATCTTATCTCCGCAGGCCAGTTTTGCCAAAATAAAAATATAGTACCCAATAGGTACGTTAAGATTAGTAGTTATCTAAACAAGTGTTTTTTTTATCTGACAGGGCGGAAAATTGAATATTGAATGGGTGACAGAGAAGGTGAGTAATTCGAAATTAATTGGGGTTATATAATGGTTCATTAAATGTCAAAGATACCCTCAGATTTTTATTCTTCTAAAATATGCAAGTACATTTGTGACAAGGACTTTTTTATATTATTTATTAGTGTTTAATTAAACTTAATGGACTGTCACTTGTCACCTCACACAAGGAATACATGGCAAAATGACACTTGCACACAAAACCCATTATAACAGAAGAAAACCTGGAGAAATAAATTAAAACTAATTTGGCGTTCTGTAACAAATCAAGATTATGACTTTTGCTGTCTTGCAACATAATTTTGCGTTTGTTCATCTTGAAACGCATAGTCTTATCAATTTCGTTACTAAAAAGCCCCAAATGTACCACACATTCCAAACTGATTATCCATTTGGATTGCAAAATATTTATTCAAACTTGCCTGATCAAAAAATCATTTTGTTAAAAGCATCCTTTTTTATCTTGTTACAAGCCCAACATGATGTAGAACAAGCACCTGCCATGTGAAATCATTCCGCTAATAGTTCAACCACCTCAGACCGTTGAAAATACATAGCGACTAATAAAAACTGTCGTACAAACATCATGCTTACATCATTTTTCTTTCTAATCTAATCATTCTAACTTATTAAACACTTTTTGCTTCATTGTTAAACATTAATTGTATGAAGTATAAAAAAAAACAGTTGCGTCTCGTTTTCTTTCCAGACATAAATCGGCTTACAAAACCAAAACTACCCTGTGAAGAAAAGAAATATCAGGAAAATTATGATCTTTATGATGACACGAAGACTTTCTTAAGTGTGCTATTTTGGTCAGAAAATGGCACAAGCTGTTAATATATTAATCGCAAAGCAATTACAGATTTGCAAGGTGTTTCAACACTGGGGATTTTACCAAAAAAAGATACCTTTTTGGTAGAAAAAAATTATGATGACAGGGTAGGTATAAAACGTTGCAAAATCAGATTGAAAATAGCCTTTGTTTAAAAAAGGACGCTGAGATTTTTTTCTTAGTAAAGTGTAATTAGTAATTACTACAAGATACAAACTGATGTTCTTTTCATATATAAAGAATCTTGAATCTGATGAGTGGGTTGTCTCAGGTTAAAAAGGTTATGATTGAAGAAATATTTTGATGGTCAATGCCATGTTGAAAAAAAAATACTTCAATAAGATTTTGAAGACAAAGTATGCGATGACTTGATGAATTGCATAATCATTTTCATAGAGAAACAACACAAATTGCCTAAAAATATTTCAGAATAGGAGAGATAACTTTTTTTTCTAATAATTTTGCGGAATTTCACAAAAAAAAGTATGATTTATAAGTACCACTCGATTATAGGTTAAGTGTGTGGCTACTTTGTAATTAAAAATTTAAATTTCTAGCAATTAGCTACGAGAAGTGCTGCATATCATTTTTATACCATTTTTAACGAGTGACCAGATAATTTTTTTGTTGTTTGACAAATTTCTAGAAATGCTCACGTGTCAAATTTATAGCACTACAAGAAATGTCGCTTTGCCAAATTGTGACAGAGAAAAAGAATCAAATACCTAAAAATAGGAATGATGTCAACTTATCTTTGACACTGGCAAGATTCATAAACCATATTGATTTTTGATTTGTAACTGAATAGCAGTCTTTTGCTACTTGTCTTCTAGAGCAAACACAACTTCCTCGTAAATTACTTTTTTTTCTCAATGATTTCTGTAAACAAACGTTTAAAGAAACTGATTTTTATATAACTCTATGAGTGATAAGGATTTTGTGCGCATCTATATGTCTCGATAATTTGCAAAGTTGCTCCATAACTTGACTCCTCCACCTATCTAGACGCTGAAGCATTTTATGATTGCAGGAAGCTAGAGAGAATTTCTTTATGCAACAAATCTCATTTCATAACGTGCAGCCGCAGCCTTTCCTTTTTGTCTTGTGTACCTACTAATTTATGGTGAATTTAATGAACCTATCGTAACGAATTGCATCAATCCCAATTTTTTTTCCTGTTTAAAATATTCACTTGAATTTGGGAACTCACTGTAAAAATGTCCGCTGAATTTTTATATTTTAATCGTAGCAACCTATTTAAAAGAAAAATTATTTGGGGCAGGTGTAGAATATTCAGCACTGATCCTTTCAAGACTCACAGACAAACAGACACGCTTCTTTCATTCGGACTTTGCATTTTTTTGTCAACAAAAAATATGTCAATATGTCGTTACATAATCCGTTTCATGAAATAATTCTTTTTTTATGAACTGATTGTAGGTTTTAGATTTTTTTTTTGCAAAAAAAATGTTTTATGCAAATTGTGTGTGCAATTATTGATAAAAAGTTGTAAAGTGTTTGACCGCGAGCTGTAGACCAAATTTTATGCGATGTCAAGGATGGTTTCAAGTTGGAACGTTTTTCATGTGTTATCTAGTAAAATTTTGTATGTAGTTTTATTGTATTCTTCGTCTTCTTCTATTGATTATGTTCATGAAAATGATTGTTTGCAAATTTCCCGGCCGTGTGTGTGGACACCCATGCGGATTTGTAACGGTGTAGCGAGTCAAACAAAGCAAGAAAAAAGTACCTATATCCTTGACGCAGCGGTTATTGTTTGAAGCTTCTTCACCTGCTGTCACAAAACCAGACGGATAATGTGACGATACAAAATCTTATCTGTTAACTTCAAATCTTTATGTTTGAAAAAATAAGATTGAGTGTGCACGATGAGCTCTTGGATACAGAGGATGCCTGCAAGACATCTCTTGCGTGTTTGTGTGGGTCTCCATTTAGGTTTCGAAAAATAACAGTTTAGAGACCCAACATGGGATGATATTATAAAATGTTTGTTAAAAATTCTATTGCATAATTTACTAAATGAAAAAGAATTTAGTTTAAAAGCAAGAGTGACCGGGTGGAACGGCATTCAGTTTCCATTTGGTTTGTAAAGGAGGTAGACCAATTCACCGCAGTAAATCACAATGAAAGCTTTTTTGGTATGTGTGCTGAGTTTTGTGTGGAATTTTATACAAACAGTGAATAATTTTAAGGATTTTGAACAAAAACGGTGATACAACTTTGTGTTTAATTTTGTAACTTGTAGGTGGTGTCAGTTTGTCTGCTCGTCGGGAGCGGACATGCCGGTGTCCGGGAGCTTTCTCCCCAGGAGGAGCAAATGGCTTTGCAACTGTTTGCACAAATTTGTGCTGGAGGATCTGAAGGTACATAATGTATAAGTTGTACATATAGCCATTAGCTGGACTGTTATTGTATGAACATTATCAATAATTATAAAACTTGGCTTGAATAGGAACTAACTTGGGAGACACGCTTGTCTATTGCAAGCGCGCACGTGGAGAAAATACTGAAAACTTAGAACACACTGTAACTGTACCTCCAAGCGAGGCTAATCCTGGCCAGGTTGTCTTTGTTCAACCTCCCCCAGTCAAGTATGTCCACAAGGTTGCCATTTCAGGACAAGGAGCTGCTGGACAACAAGCCAAGATTTATGTATTGCCACAGAAGGCTACTCACGAATTACAAGCTCAATACCAAGGAGGAGCTTCCAAATCTTCGAAACCAGTTGTGTACTTCCTCAAGGGAGAGGGTGGATCTAGCTCTGGAGGAAGCGGAGGTNCTCAATACCAAGGAGGAGCTTCCAAATCCTCGAAACCAGTTGTGTACTTCCTCAAGGGAGAGGGTGGATCTAGCTCTGGAGGAAGCGGAGGTGCTCCAGGAGGTGGCGCTCCAGGTGGTGGTGCCCCAGGCGGAGGTGCTCCAGGAGGTGGAGCTCCAGGTGGTGGCGCTCCAGGAGGCGGTGCTCCAGGTGGTGGAGCTCCAGGAGGAAGTGGTGGATACCCAGGAGGGAATGGAGGAAGTAACGGTGGAGCTCCAGGAGGAAGCGGTGGATACCCAGGAGGCAATGGAGGTAATGGTGGATCTAGCGGCGGTTATGGTGGTGGCTCTCCTGGTGGATATTCAGCTCCTCCTCAGCAAGCGAACTACATTCAACCAAGCGTTCGGTATTTTTAGGTAATAAAATTGTAGAATTTTCAGCGAAATAATGAGGCGAGCTTTCGAAAGCAAAATGTGAAAAGGATTCTTTAACAAAAGTGAGGCTTTTTCTTCCTTCTTTCTTTGCGTATACCCTAGACTGGTTCCTATTTAACAGGCTAAGAAGCAAAAAATATTTTTATGTTACTCTTGAAGATACTCTCTATTTAAACGGTTCTTGTAAAAATGCGAATGACGCGTTGGAATGATGAAGATGAGGTGCCAAAAATCAAGGCATTTTTTTGTGATTGAGATTGTCGTGATATTCAAATCTATCTATATCAAATGAAGTTATTGTATCGCCAGTATTCTACCCTTAACGAATAAAGTTTTTAAAGAAAATGGATTCCAGCTTCAGTCACAATCTGCACATGCACAACTTTGTTTATCCATGAGCATTCCTTAACAAACATACACAGCTATTGAATTCAAAACAAAAGCCAGGAACATCACACTTTACTTTGTTTCAAATCCACAGATTTTTACAACTTAATTGCCATTCGTTTAACGTCTATCAGGTCTGGCGACCGTAATTCCTTCTTCCCATGCAATCTCAATTGACCCCAGTGGCAACAATCCTCAACAGGTGCTTAAGTGATGCACAAGGTGTGTCAGCTACGCCTTCAACAGGCCAATAGACACGGAAATGGTTTCCCGTTTGGAACTAATTCGACGGAACGATAGACGTCCATTATTAACGATGCACGTCTTCAGATTTTGTCTAATTGATAGACGCGTATAATCTGTGGAAACCAATGTCCAAGTATGTATTGTAGCTGAAGCTGCAGCTGTACCAAAATCTGTGCTACACTTCACAAAACATTGTGTGCACTGAAAGCGCTAAGATATTAAAATTTCTTCAACATTTTAATTGAATCGATTTCCAACGAGCAACATTTAACAGATTATCTGTGATTTCTTAACAAACTATTCTTTGTTCTTATGTATAATATTTTTGACTGAAAAACAATGTCCTAGCACTGGTCCTACATAAGTATACATTTACATACTCCTAGTAAAAGACTTGTATTAAAGATTACTCCTTATCATTCAGTCACTGATTCAACGTATTTCTCCTCAAGATGCAAAAGACTGCGTCAACGTTTTGGTTTAGTCGTCTAATACTTGTTGATTCCGAACAATCTGACCCGATGAAACTGTGGCAATTTAGGGATAAGCACGAACATCAGAGATACGAAGTTAGGGACAAAGTGACCACTGTCGTGACGAGTGTAAAAGCTTGCGAACAGGAACCTGTGTACAAATCCAGCGAAACGTTAAATCTCGTTTTAATAAAATACATCATATTTCACTCATCTAATGCTCAAATGCTGATGCAACTTACAATACAATTGGTACGATTGTAA
Source organism: Salina celebensis (assembly GCA_036561885.1). Lineage (NCBI taxonomy): Eukaryota > Metazoa > Arthropoda > Collembola > Entomobryomorpha > Paronellidae > Salina > Salina celebensis. The sequence goes on from JAAXOA010000785.1 coordinate 16,835, forward strand.
GGAATTTGCGAGTCCGTGTAAATTGAATTCCATAGTCAATTTGCTCCCAGTGAGTTAATACTCTTGAAGCACCCCTGTGAATCAAAATATAACAAGATAAGATTAAATAAGAACTGCGACAATTTGAAACTGTTTTTGACAGCATTAATCAATATTAAGTTTAAAACCCGTACTGGTCCTGAATTTCCCATGGCCCACCTTTCAGCACATGAAGAAATACAAAATGTGTGAGGTTGTGAATCTTAAGGAAAAAAAAGTCAGAATTAACCACTCACGTATGTTTATGTTTTTGATAGTCCATAACCAATCGATTCAACATCTAATAATATGCTTACCTGATTAGTTAGCGTCCAAGCAAGTGGAATTGTCAGAAAGGGAACACTAAGGAGTATCAAATGGAGGAGAATCACTGCTACACTATACGTAAACCACAATCCCCTCCCACCCCTGCCAAACAAACAAATCCTCCATTATAAAAACAAAACACTACAACAGGTGAACTACAATTAAAAGATAACACTTACAGCCATGTCTCATTTGGATTGGTTAGTGTCACTTGAATCATCGTCACATTTGCTTTTCTTTCGTTGATTTTAACTGTTTCTTTCAACTAATTGCTATTTAAATTAATTAAGGAACTACTGAACTAATTTTGTATAAAAACAATCTCTTCTGCTCCTGCTGTTGTTTTTTATTAGACTGTCAGTGGAGAAAGGATGATTACGTAATTTTGTTCGAGAACTTTGTTGTTGCACATACTTCACTTTGGGTACGTAGTTGTTTTTGTCTTAAGAAGAGTTAACATTAACCGTATGATTCGTTGGGAATGGGGAAAAGTGAGACTGCCAAAAGAGCTGCTCAATAAAAACACTTATCGCCCTATCCTGTCCATGTTAAAGTAAATGTCTGCCGATCAATGGCCTAATCCAAAGCATCAGCTTTCTGTGTTTTGTTTTGTCGGTAAAATTTTGATCGGAGATTGAACCGTGAATTGGCTATGGATTTTACTGGGAACTTATCTCGATTTCAACTTATTTCCGGTAGCTTGGATTGAGGCTGAGTGTGAGTTGATTAAACCTGGAGTAGGGATAATTTGAAGGAATTAGGAGTTTTACTATTGAAAAAGTGCAATGAGGGAAAATGGGGAGAGATCACATCAAAGGTCAGGAGGAGGGGGTAGTAGTAATCATAACAGTGATAGAAGACATGCAACTGGAACTGCAAGTACCGCCCAGTCATTTGCGGATCTAAAGGTAAGGCATCAATGCTGAAGTTTGTTGGGGTAAATATGACTACATTATAACTTAAGACAAATTATTGATTTTCCTAGGCTGAGGCATCGAGAGGATTGGAAATCGTAGATAAAATAGTGAATGACGCTGCTCAGGTGAAGTGGATCTTAAAGACTGTGTTGGACACATCAACAAGTTTGGAATCAGCAGCCGCATTAGCTGCGAAGTCGCCAGCCAAGTGCACCAATTGTAATAAAAAAGATGGAGGTTCTTCCAATCATGCCAATGCAAACAACTCCTCACCCGGGAAGGATAAACGGGATAAGAAAGCGAAAAAGGCGGTGCTACCGATGGTATCTGGACATACGGTAATTTATTACTGAACACACCACAGTAACATTAATGGGTGGGAGTATATTTATTTAATATTGTTTCAGGTCCAACGTCCGAGTATTAATATAACGAGGGTAGATACAAATCAACGTGCTAATCAACGGGAGTCACCTGCAAGTCGGACAAGTCCAGTAGAGGAGCATGATAGAAGTTCAGGTGCTCGAGTGCCAGGCCCAAGTAGTAGGACTAATCGCCCAGGCCCGTCAAGTTCCAAGAAACGGGTGAGGGCTCCAAGTGAAGAGAGCGACTCCAGGAAGAAAGCAAGAAGGGGAAGTAAAGCAGTCGCTGAGAAAAGACGGGATAAACCAAAAGGAACAAGAACCCGATCTAGTTCCAGTTCTAGCTCAAGTAGCTCAAGCTCCAGTTCCAGCTCTAGTAGTTCTACTTCCAGTCGAAGTAGAAGTAGAGGAGGAAGAAATGCTGATGACGATCTGCCAAGTATCGGAGGAAGTAGCACCGCAGGATCCAGACGTACAGGTCGAGGTCCAGGTGCCACTGGAGGAGTCAAGAAACCTGTTAAAAATATGTCACCGAAACGTAGAAAGTCTGAACCTAAAGTACCTCCTGCGCCAGTTTCGATGGCGTCTTCGATTCAGTCACGGCCTGCGCCAGCAGTGCCCGGGCCATCTCATGGTCATGGAAGTGCTTCGTCGAGATTTCTACTGAACTCTCAAAAAGTTGATGCTTTAAAGAAGAAGCATATCGAGAAAGAGTTAAAAGTCAAGGTCGACGATATCAGCAAATTGGTAGGGAGCCGGACGCAAATAAATTTACAGAAGGAAGAAGAGAAAGCAGTGCAGGTGTTCTATCCAGCTTGGAAGAAAAGAGAAGTACCGAAGCCAGCAGTAAAGAAAGAAAGTTCTAGTTCTAGTAGTAGCAGTAGTGATAGTGATTCTGATGAAGACCAGGTTCCTAAGTCAAGGAAAACTGGAAATTCTTTGCCCCTCACTCCCAAGAAAACCCCTGTTGTTAAAAACTCTCCCTCCCCTCCTCGCCGTCGGGAAAGCCAGACCATAACCATTAAGATTGAGCAGAAACCTGGACCGTCAGCACCAAAGAAAAAAATGATAGGACCGAAATCTAGAACGATGGGGCCTAAGTCAAGAACTATTGGCCTGGAGACGAAACCACCTGCACCTGAATCGAACCCGCCTCCTCCTGAAACGAAACAACCTGTTCCGACATCGAAGCCAGTTGGTCCTAAGTCAAGAACAATGGGGCCCAAGTCAAAGATAGGTCCTAAATCAAGAATGCAACCAACGGAACCTAAACCGGAACCAGA